>JARKHS020010603.1:0-180243 GCA_030143305.2 Amblyomma americanum
CTACCGCAACGAAGTGAAATCTGCTTCCGGCGTTCCGACCAACCAGGTGCGGCCGCTGCGGCAGGTTATGACGTTTTTTATTACGACACAAACTAGGAATACGGCCCCTGGTCTCCATGCACCTGAAGCTCGTCTTGTAACGGAGGTCACGCCGACAGCGTCCACGGAGACTTGCGCGGTGTTCCTACGACGGCTTGAAGTTCTCCGCTGGGACGACTCATATGGCCCGTGGAATACGTGTCCGTAGGTTGCGCGAAGGCCGGTTGAAAACTGCAGGCCAGAAGTCTGCAGCAGTCGCCAGGGCAACAGCAGCTGGAGGTGAGCGCTGACTGGCCTCGTCACATCTGTCCCGGGTGGATGCGGCGAACAGGATACAGGCCGCTCCGGCGCAGCAGGCTGCAGCGAGACGATGCACAGGACAGCAAGCTTGGGTGGCTCCACTTCATCTGCAAGATTGCCGAAACGCTCTCGATGTGCCTGTAACGTAGGTCACGGGAGGAGAAACGACGTCCGCAAGCGCCTCGTGGCACAATGCTTTAACTCGCTAGCAAAATGTGTCGGGCGGCTGTACCAACGCAAAGTTCGAGTGAACAAAGCTCTTTCTTGAGATGAACGAAACTGCTCAGATCGTACGAGGTTTCAAAATAGGCGGGCAGCGATGTGCGCCCCCTCCTAACACCACGGTCCGGTGGTCGCGTCTCCTCTTACGTGCTACGAAAAGCCTTAGGCCTCACTACCACTCAGACAGCGACAACAAAGCAAAGACCCAGAAAGTGGCTACGTGCGCACAGCCGCGACGAGATATCAGCGCTGTATGGTGGTCTTACCCCACTCACTGCACGAAGTAGCTTCTGAGCGGTCGACTCCCCCGCTCGGACGGTGTCGGAACGCCCGGTGCCGAGTTGCAATACTAGCGAGCTCGCAGCGGCACCCGTGGCCCCAGGCCACCCGGCTTCCGGAGATAGGACTCCCAGAGTCAAAATGGAGACAGCAGGGAAAAGTATGTGCAGAAAACGAACCATCAACGGGCTTCCGTACTCACTCGCTTCAGGCTCGGCAACTCCACTGGCGCTAGGCCTCGCGCTCCCTCGGTGAGAACCAAGTGGTTCTCGTGTAAACATTCCAGGGAAAACTCGGCGCAAAATGTGCTAAGTATGTCAAAAAGTGCAAAGATGCTGCACCGCAATACATCTCGCACTCAAGAAAGCATGCCGCAGGTCCTAGCGATCAAAATTCTCTCTAGGCCTAGTACTTGTGAAGTCCGGGCAAAGAGCGTTCCTCGAACAGGACAGACAGTCGTCCAATGTTCCAAGAGCAGGCCCCAATTTGACTGCTAGATGTGGGGTTTAAATTGGGAAGATAAATACCTTTCCGCCATTTAATCGTGGCTGACTCAGTTCAAACCGCAGGCCCCCATCCTGTGATCGCGTACGGTACCGAGCGTACGCCGACCACGGCGGGCCTTGCTCTGAGGGAACAAAAGAACGACGCTCTGGCTGACACAAACATGCATTTATTGCTACAACAATAGCGCCAGCTAGCGACAAAACACGCTAAGGAATCGAGGTCGTCCGACTCACCAGCAAGGTTACCAGCGAAGTTTCGCCCATGCTAGGGACGGGGATACTTCGCGGCCGGACGGGACGACATGCGGGAGAACGTCCCTCACCACGTAGCCTCGCCCGCTGGCGGAGCGCTGCGGGTGACACGTCCGCTCGCGACGAACGTCCAAGCCCACGATGATGATGCTCTCTCCCAGTGCGCAGCAATGACCCCGTAAGTTGCGCTGTGACACCGGCGCCCTATCTTGTTAGTTAAGGTAACTAAACAGGGAGAGTCACGTGGCGCCCCTTCTCAAGGCGAAGCCGTGGGAGGGTGCACCGTGGGCAAATCAAAGGGGAAGTCGTGAGGGAAAGTCCCCACAAAAGAGACGCTGGGAAACCAACAGCTTTGAGCGAAATGCTTGAATAGGCTGGAGAACAATTTATGAGATGTCCATATTATCGATGTCACTGCTATGGACGGCGAAAGAGCAGAAGTTTCGTTTATAGGTTTGTGCAGTGAATAAGGCCCAATGAATCAGTTTTTACGCACTCTTTGTACATTGCGCCAACAAAACAAGAAGAAAAATAATGGAAGAAGGAAAAATGCGGACCTCTTGCGCTGTTTCAAATGTACACGCCCCGGCCCCCTCGTTCAGCTGTCGAAAATGCGCGTGTTCTCACTGCCTCGTCTCCTAGTGTCTTCTGTACCCGGGATCTAGAGCTCCCGGGTGTGAACCCGACCGCGGCGGATGCGTTTCGATGCAGGCAATACCCAAAGGCGCCGGTGTGCTGTGCGATGTCAGTGCACGTTAGAGATCCCCAGTGGTCGAAATTATTCCTGGAGCTCTCCCCTACAACACCTTTCTCGCTTTTCTCGCACTTCAACTATCCTCCCTTCCCTAATGGCGCAGTTTAGGTGTCCACCAAGGAGTTAGACTGTTAATGCGCATTTACTTTCCTCAAAAACCACTGATGGAACAAGGGGCCACTCAACTAACGTTTCTCTTCCATCGAAATGCGGAAGCTGCAGTTGGGTTTGAATAAACTTTCAGGAGCCCACTGGCTTTTGCCGCAGCTCTAGCCTGGTTCACCTGCCAAAGCTGGTCTTTCCGGAGTGAGCTGCGCAGCGCCTACCACCACTCCTCAGTTCTTGGGTCATTCATTCTAGCAATAGCTGGATTTTTTTATATGTCCATACCATATGATATAAGTTAACCAATTTACCGCAGAAGGCGCAGTGAGGATCGTACGAATTTGGAAAAATATCAATGGCTCAGCTGTTAAGGCCCTCGCTTACTGAGTCGGAGTACCCGAGTTCAATAGCGACAGCGCGGGCTCTGTATCGATGGAGGTCGAAGCGCAATAGGCGCCTGAGTGATCAACGAAATAAGTGCGCGTTAAGATCCCCAAGTGGTCGAAAGATAAACGATGCGTTTGAAGCGATGGCAGCAAATAAAGTGCACTGTCGATGGAATCGGAACGCTTGCCACTTTAGGGGACGCGCGAAAGAAATATTGACTGAAATATTGATAAAAGTCACAGTTGTGCTTTTGACATATTGTGCAGATGGCCAAGATCCGATCCTCCTCTTGAGACAGAAAGGGATCACAGACACAGGAAAAAACTTCCACGTTTCCACATACGCATGAGGTGGCGCGTTCTTTCAAATAGTGCTTAAATAAATCTACATAAAAATTCAGCATATTGACAACTACTAGCACCCAGTTTTAAAGGCGACGCTCCTATCTTCTGTACTAAATCCAACGAACAGCCGACTTGTACAAAAAAGGAATGGTCCTTTTGGCCTTGAATACACTCTTTCGTCAGTGCACAGAGGGCAGTGATGAATCTGGCTCGGGCGGCTGTACTCTAAAGCACGCGCAAAGCTTTGTATCCTGTTGCGATTCTGGCATCTGCATCAGGCTGACTTCGTGTAGTGAAAAATTAGACACTCAAAACTGGCCGAGTTTTGAACAGGCACCGAGGAGGAGGAACGCCATGAATATTGACAGATTTTCATTGGACACAAACTACAAGGATTAAAACCGAATGTTCGTATTCTATCACTGATAAAATTATTGTTTGCACCTACTGTTGGGAAGAGAAATAGCATTATAGTGTTGGTTGCCTCCAGGTTCGCGAGAAAATGAATTCACTGACGCAAGGCCCTGTACAGAATGCGCAAGGCTTGCGAATTTTCGCTGGTCAGTTCTGTGCGGCGAACGATGCTTTAAATATGCTTTTTTTTGTTAAGTACAGTCGCGAGTAAAAAATGATTAGAACAATGACATCACCGGCGAAAATCGAACCGCGTGGCAGACGCGGTGCCGTCCTTTCCGAACAGGCCTGGCAGTTTTGTTACCGGCGTGTTCGCGACCGCAGCTCCAAGCGTTCCTGTCTGCCACTCTGGTGGCACTTCGCTAGAGCTAATCTCTGTTACTCGCGACTGTACCCTGTACAGGAGTACAATGGTTAAGCCGTTTCGTCAATATGGACAGCTAAGCTTTGGTCACCCATTGTGTGTTTTCTACATGTACTGAACTCTTAGGGCAAAATCATGGTGAATAATGTGGAACGGATTCAGTAGACAATCGATTTAATAATTGCAACAGGAAGGCCTTCAAAACTTCAGACCTCTTGAGACAGCAGTGTTCCCTCCAGCTTTCGAACTGCATCAGCCGCGATGACTGAGGAACGATTGAGGTGGGATTGCAAGTATTTTCGCAAAGCATCCGTGGCCGGTCATTTCAACTTCAAAGAGCAGCTTCCCCTTCCATTGCAAGAGTAACTTATGCGGCTATGTAAAACGCCACCCTCCTGATGCCCTTACCATTACTTATTTCAAGAGAACTGTTCCAACTTTCCAACAGCTGGCATGTTGAAACGGCTTGAAATCTATACTATAATTTGTTGTGACAACACGCTCTAATAATCAAAGGCAATGCAGATACACGTGTTCGTCTTTGGGTGCCCAGTGTAAATCGATTTTTCTCTCCATGAACACCTGAGTGTGTTTAGGCGAAAAAAAGGCAGCATTATTAACCTAACCCCACCCACACTAGTACTCCGCAAGCGTTATCTATAATATTCTCTGCATCATTGGGAATACTTGATGTAGAAGGGAGGAATACACTAGCCTCAATGATCTTATCGAAAATCATCGCAATTTTCGGCTTCTCTATAGCAGCCGTGATGTCTGCAAGAGGCTGCACTAATTATAGATGAATGCTTAGTCAAAGAAGCAACGTTCCTGTAGTTGACATTCAGAGGAATGGACCCCCTGCTGTGTCATGCTCAATGATTGAGGTCGTATTTTCTGCCCCTGATTACGCTCCACCTGTTCGGTACCGGGGTTTTGCTTTCTAATAAAGAATCCGCGCAGGAAATAGTTTCCTCTCAGGATGGTTGGAAAACATCATTCACATGGACTGACAGAAACGAATGCACAATATCTCCGCTGTGATTCACAGCATCTTTGAGATAACTGTACGGATGACCGAATTGAGATGAAATTAGGCTCCGTAGTTAACAGAGAACAGGGTGATCTGGGATTTATAGGTGCAATTTTTCTTTAAAAGGAACTTGTGTGATAGACTGAAGGATATGATTGAGCGCCTAAGTACACAATGCTTAATTAAAATACGGTTTAAAAATACACGCAAAGAAAGCATGCAATATTCAAGAGTCTGCTAGACGAAGAACAGATTACGATAGGCAGGGAGTACGCGAAACAACTCAGGGGCCTATATCCGCTTCTGGCAACTAGCGACAGTAAATCCTAAGCACGAAGATGAAGTTTGTATTGTCATCAGAATATCTTTGAAATGCTTTACGCTTGTATCGTAAAATGAGGAATGCGATCTTACCGATGTTCCTCAGGAGAAAAATATTCCACATTTGTGTCTTTCTAATTATTATTGTCTTTAAAATATTGTATTTAAGTAAAAGTTAGATGGAGTGAAAAAAGAATAAAATTGGATTAACGACTGCACAGCAAGTACGGAAAGGAACGCAAGAGGGGTAACGTGAAAAAACAGAACGGAAGTAGCTTGGATTGCAGAATAAATGAAAATCTTTGATATCGCAAGTACAAAGAGAAGAAATAGATCTTTATGGAAAATGCAGTGTGGAGCACAGATTGGTTGTCATTCCAAGGAAGTGGACACCGGCCCAAGGGCACGTAGCGAAAGTGTCTGAGGGTCACTTTGCGGGATAACATTCGCTTGCATGAACTTTTCTGGGACAAGATGGTCCTTGATCGGCGAAAGAAATTCGGAGATAAACGAAGGAGGCTCTTCCCTTTCACTCAAGCTAACCAGGAAGATGATGATGTACCAGTGGTACCAAGAAAAGAAAACTGCCCTAAGAAGCATGACGCATTCATTATTTGCATCACTTGCCTGGGCTCACCGTTTAAAAACCACAAATTTCCAGCACCCTCCAAGTGGTCGCGCGTTTTGCTGTCCATACTTGATTTCGTCGACGCCCCAACTGAGCGGAAGCAAACCGAAGAGAAAGACGCGCATGCGCTTATTTCTTTCCACTCACGGGACATATTTGATGAATAGCCTCAATTCTTCGGTGTTTTCAGCTCCCCTTGTCCCTTTTTTTTTGGTTAAAGCCTCCAGGGTATTGAGTCTTACAAAAAATTTTACTACCTGAATAACATGTTTTATCCCCCAAGATGTGCTAATTTTAGCAATTTCTGTTAGTATGAAGCCTCGCTGTGAGGCTTGATGCGGTAAGGCTTCTAAAGAAGAAGCCAACGAAGAAGAAGAACTCTTGAGAGGCAGGCGTATGCTGAACTACCTTCTGATAGAAGAGAGGAAAACCTAACAAGAGAAAGTTGTGCTTCACTAAGGCATCTCCAAAGCGGCAGAGGTTCCCGTGAACGACAAGGTCCTCGCTCTGTTTCTGGCGGGATGTCCTCCGAACAGAAACCCGAGACCGCGGAAAGGCATTCCCCGGTCCCCAGCAAAGCCGCGCCCGCTGGTGATGTCGGAGCAAGCGTCAGGTTGCCGGATGAACCCCAGCACAGAGGCGAACAACGCACTGCCGAACCGCCCTTTGTGTCTCCAGACCACACCCTAGAAGAGACCATCCTGCTCGACGTCAATCCCATGGTGAGTGGCCGACTTCTTATGCCCAGTGTGCGCTAGGAAATGACAGCTGTGGACGATGTGGGCCAGAAAAGAATGAATGCTGCCTGTGTACACATGATCCTTTGTTTTTAATCGAGGATGGGGGGAATGGAAGCTCGAGAAAATGAGGATCATCGACGAATTTTGTAATCCGAGTGCTCGTTTCCCGCTTGAAGTTGATTTATTCTGCAAGCGAAGATTATAAATTTTTAACAACAGAAACGCTGGTTCATAAGTGCGGAGGTTTTCAAAGATGGGGCTTCAAGAGGTAGTTAATTTTGCAAGCCAGTGGAACTTTGCACCCGGAGATCGCAGTAGGCACGCCCAAGCGACTATGTGGATGCGATTATGAGGACTGGAAATGCGCAGTAACTAGCTCAACGCTCTGGGTGGATGCTCGAACCGTGCCTGGCGTGAAAGAGTGAAGGCGGGAAAGCAACAAAAATAAATAAAAACTTTTTTGCCTTTATATTGCGTGTTGTACCACGCCAAATAGACGGAGCTGTTTTTTACGGCACAGCACACACCTAAGGAAGAATAGCTTAATCCACGAGTGAGTTCGAGTGGCTCTGAAGCGATTACCTCTGAAGCACAAAAGCTATGCTCGCTCTTGGCTTGCAGCTGAACACATTGCGCCATAAGTTGGACAGAGTATTCGTGCACGCCCGCACTCACGCCCGCACACACGCCCGCACAAACGCACACAGTATTAGGCTGTTAAATTTTCGCTTATGTTGGCTCATGTCTTGCCCACTTGGTTTGGCTTCAACGCGATCTTTTCTTCTGTTGTTCCCACAGGTACACGGTACCTGCGCATGGTATTTTTTCTGCGTTGCATGAGCGCCCCAAACTCGAATAAATTGTAAACCAGAGTCTTACTTTTTCCTTACACTTTTCTGTTTTCTGGCCGAAGTTGATTAAACTGCTTAACAAAGGCACTTTCCCCAGAGATGCTACAGTAGGAATTTACCTCTTGTGCGGGCGTTTCATAATAAGTATTTTAAGTCGTTAGTAGGCTAGGAAAATCAGGGGCTAAAGCAGTTCACTTGTGCAGTTCAGGCGTGAAATCAGTGTGACTGCTCGAAAATTAAGACATATACACGACAATATTGACGATTTGGAGTCACTATTTTCTGTTCTTTCCACTTTTTTTATTTTACAACGTGCATATAACTTAATACTTCGCGCACGTTTGCTTTTGTGCTGCAATAGCTACTGCTGTGGTTTTACTGTGAAAGCAGTAGTTGTGCCATTCTTTCGACAGCTGTCACATCCAATATTCACCCGTTCATAGCTGTCATTCAGTGGTGTAGTTGGTCTTTAGGTCACGTGAGGCACGAAAGGAAAGGCAGTAGAACGGTTGATAACTCGCTTGTTTTCATTCCACCTCTTGAAGCGGACTTGTTTCATTGTTGTAGCGAATTAAAACAAGGTATCAGCGTCAATAGTGCCGTTTTTGTTCAGCGTCACGTAACCTGAAGGTCAGCTACATATTAAAGCCATCGGCCTATGAAACCGAAACAGCGCCATGTAGAGATTAAATTATAAATCATTTAGTGGTTGGATCACGTCAGGATCTATATACACTAATTTCTTACGCATGACTCGAAAGAAGAAAACACGCAGGCAAAAATTTGGTTTCTATAGAAGGAAGGCAGTGGGAAGGAAAGGAGGAGATAAAGAGAGCCCACTGTAGAAGCGAGGCTGAGGAGAGTAGCACCGAAGCGCCACAAAAGGAGCGGAGAAGTAGTAATGGCGGAGTGACAGGCGGAAGCGAGAGCGAAATAGAAGAGAGCCATACTGTTCAGGGGAAATAACAAAAGAGGAGGAGTAGAACAGACGCGCCCCAAACGGAGTTAGCAGACACCGTTTGCAGCATACCGTGTACCTCGTTACCGTTGCCGGAGTACCGGAAGCCCACCCACCGCTACTGAGCATGCGCTTATTGATCCCGATGCGGCCGGCGTACGCGCAGCTGCTGGGTACCTGGTGCCTTCTTGCGCCCACAAGGTGATCTAGGCATGCGCACTCACAACGCGCAGGCTCCCGGTACTCTGGTAACGGAAGCGGTAACACGGTACACAGAATGCTAAAGGTGACCCCTTACAGTCGCCGAACGGGTTGGGTGGTGCGAATAGAGTAACGTTATAAGAACGAGACGCGTAGAGATCGTAGACAGAGTGAGGAAGAAAAGGCCGCGAAGGTAATACCAAGGGCCTTAATCTAAGGGTCGTCACGAGCCCCCAGAAGCCGGTGCGCGGGCTGCTTCATACTTCAGTAGACAGGAGCTTGGCACGCGGACTAACTCAAGGGATTGCGTTCGGCCAAGTCCCTGACACCGCTCGTTAGAGTGCTGTTCTCTCCTGGCTCCATAAGCGGACAGACGTGCATGCTGTCCGTTTCCGATCGCGCATTTAACGCCTTGGACCCCGCGGTAGTCTGGTGCGCCGAATTGTAGCAAATCCAAGAGTCTGCAGCAAATGTATTGGAAAAGCAGTACTGAAAGCAACAATTCTCAAAGCAAATGCAAAAAAGCAACGCAGAAGATCCATTTGGTTGAATTTGTTTTCAATTTCATAACGGCCTGGAAGATGGGCCAGGATGTCCCAGGTTGCATTTACTGGCCATTATTTGTGAAGCGAGAGGTGCGCATATAGCATACCAGAAGCGGGCGCTTGTTAAGGAAAAGGCCAAGTGCTGTTCCTGCAGGAAACGACAGGGAAATGATAAAAAAGGGACCCCAGGAAAGTAATTTTTTTGGCCATGCTGATGACAACTGATTAGTGAGAAGAAAGTGGTGCAGCAGTTTCATAGGACGAGGCCTCAGTGAGTGTCGACTTTGCAGGTGCGTTACCCGCTGCTGGTGTTCAACCTGGCCCTCTGGCTTCTCGGCACGGGGCTGATGGCGGGCTCCTCGTACCTCTACATCAGTTCCGACTTGTCCGAGGGTGACGCGGCAGTTCTGTCGCGCTTCGACCTGACCGGCGTGCTCCTCCACCGCATAGAGTACGTCGTGTTCACCGTGGGCTTCGCGCTCTTCATCGTCTGCTTCTGCGGCTGCGTGGGGGCGCTGCGCGAGAACAGCTTCCTACTCAAGCTCTACTCCCTCGCCCTAACCTTGCTCATCATGCTGCACCTCATGACCGGCCTCGTCGTCTTCTTCATGCCTGGTGCGTGCACTGAACTTCGTCGAATAACCCACACTGCGTGCATTTCTGACTTACGTACACATAACTCTAGGCCTAAGCAGCATGCACTCAAGTGACTATTTAAGAAGGCGCCCTTTTGGTCGTTGTTTGCTCGGTGCTATTGGCGACTTTGAGAAATCAATGCAATGCGGCTACGCCGTGAACTAGTCCTAGATCGATCGGCGCGCGGAACCGCGCTGTTTCCTCTGTTGCTTGCACCCACAACAATTCTGGACAAAGTGATTTTTCAACGGGAACTGGTTTATGAACGCATTTTTTTTGTCTATTGTAATATTTCACAATAACAACCAATATATCTGCAGATCTCTTGTCATCAGGCTTGCATTTTTTTGCACTTCACGTTTTTGCTATCGTCAAAAGCATTCTTCATTGTCTTTTTCATGACAGTCTTAACTGCTCCATGCGCGCGATAGCAAAACTTTAAAGATTTCGCCACTCATCGGAAGAATGGACCATTTAACTTCAATATCATCATGATAATCATCATAATTTATTTTCTCTTAATAACCCCAAGGCTAGGCATTACATAAGAGGGCGAACAAAAAGACAATAGCACAAGCAATAAGAGCGCCTGGAATATAGCAGTAAAGAAGGCAAACAACCTTTAAAATGACATTAAATAACGAACTTGAACAATTACAAATACACTGTGGCCATCGCGCAGTATCAGGAAGAGCAAAACGGGAACACTGTATACATACATGCATATTGTAATAGGAAGGGTTCAACAACTTGGAAAATGTTATTAGTGCAGAGGTGGAACAAAAGTGACGGGCAACACACTGCAAGTGGGTCTAACGATGAAGATAACCTTATATCAGGCTTTTGAATTTATTCGGATCGTGCTCAGTTGCAATGGCCTCAGGCAGCTCATTCCACTGTACAATGGCGGATGGCAAGACGGATTTATGAAAGGCATTAGTGGAACCATGTAAACGCTGTAGGCTTAGACTGTTAAAAAGGCAGCGCGATGTTCTATTAGGAGGGAGTATAAATGTGCAGTGGAAGTGAGGGAAATTGTAGTATATCTTGTGGAAAAGGCAAGTTTGGGCAATTTACGGCGACGCGGCCATGGCCGTATGTGAAGCGATGATTTGATGCCAGTAACACTGGTCCTCCGGTGGTAACAAAATGTAGTAAATTGGGCTGCGCGACTTTGCCCTGATTTTAAAGCGTCAGTTAGGTATGACTGGTGCGGATTCCAAATGGTTGAGACATATTCTAGTTTTGTGCGAATGAATGCTTCGTAAGCGAGATGGCGAATGGAAGGGGGGGGGGGGACACAGGTAGCAACCCTCTCAGTCGGTTGATCGATTTGGAACTTTCAGCTACCATGCTTAAGATGTGTTCGGACCATTTCATAACAGTACCCTACAATTTTTCAATATTCCAAATTTTTGACCAAGAATGTTTCGTTCTGACATGAACGTTTCGTCGGTACACTACCATGTTATTGTCAGATTTGTTGCGCCAAAAATATGTCTTATTACCTTTTTACGTAAATTTTTGCATGCTTACGAGACAGAAGAGCCACTTAGGCTCACGTCGTGAGTTTTTCAGTGCCAGCAATGCAGAGATAGTACTGCGAAAGGAATTCTGGGCGCTGTGCAGTGGCGCGAATGAAGAACCGTCACAGCACAACCTCTAGTTCTAAATAGATGATTTACGTGGACCTAAGTAAATGCGAGGCGCAATCAGTTAACAACCATCGCTGAGCACACACTCCTAATGGGCGTATTTCAACCACAAAGAGTTTCCCGCATGAATATTCCTGTAATGGCGGGCATTATTACGGCGTGCGTTTATGCTGATTTTTTTACACGGGGTGATACAATGATTTACGCAAATTCATTTGGTTATATTTATTTGTGCACTTCATTATTGCCCTAGGCCTTAGCTGTCACTGGATACGGATGGAAAGAAGCGAATAGGATCTAAGGAAAAGATTCTATCATTGTTGCCCTATACACTCATTAGATGCCTTCTTTCCACTGCTTACGAGGAGAGAGCGCATCGCGTGGTTGCTCCGAAAAAATAGTGCGTGTGGAGGCGACATCTTCATGCTCTCACTTTTCACCACTCCGCACAGTTATACATCTATGTTCTCATCGAAAGTAGCGCGTGGTCATTAAAATATATCACCCTGAAAAAACGCAAATCGAGGACAGCTTTCATAGTGAAAACTCATGCGACCGGGGCAACGTATCTAGCTTGTTTCCAACATAACCCACATTACAGTCTTTGAGTCCTTTTTAGATAGAGAGATATTTTTTATATTGCGCTTTTTGTTATCGCATTTTACATGTCGTGCAAGTTATGAACATTGAAGTTAATGCTTTTATATTTTTTCGGAAGTGCGCGTTTGCCGTCCAGTGATGCTCACTCATGCCAATTATATTTACACGCCAGAGCGCGACTTCTTCCTTGTCCCCCTTTTTTTTCTCTTATATTGTCGAGCACCGAACGATTGACTGACAAGAGCTCGCAACCATCGACACACAAATGCTAGTTTATTGTAGGATTTCAGTAAAATAATGCTTCTATTTATGCTGCCCCCAGAAGCAGTCTTCTGTAGCGTCGCCAATATAGATAAACTGAGGCTACCCATTTTCGTCGTGAAACTAGCGATGCTCGCTACGTCTGCCGATGCCTACGGCACGCAATGCGAAACATCCGTGTTGTTTTATCACAGCGTAATTTTTCTCTTGTCTTTTCCCTCTCAAAGCAAGGCAAGGCATTGTTGGCGATGACTCTCCTTTTTTCTTGCACGCAGCATCGATGCAAAACAATGTGCATAACGTGGTGCACCATTTGAAGCGTCAATGCAAAATAATGTGCATAACGTGCTACTGCACTTGAAGGGGTGGCGAAACAGAATGTTCATAACGTTGTGCAGCACTTGAAGCGTCAATGCAAAATAATGTCCATAACGTGGTACAGCACTTGAAAGGGTGGTGCAAAAGACTGCGCATGACAGGGTACAGCACTTGAAGGGGTGATGCAAAGACTGTGCATAACAGGGCCCAGCACTTGAAGCGGTGGTGCAAAATAATCTGCATAACGAGGACAGCACTTCAAGTGTCAATGCAAAATAACGTACACAACGTGGTACAGCACTTGAAGCGGTGTGCAAAAGAATGCATAACGTGGTGCAACACTTGAAGCGACGATGGAAAAGGATGTGCATAACGGGGCACAGCACTTGAAACGGCGGTGGAAAAGAATGCATAACCTGGTACAACCTTTCAAGCCGCGGTGCAAAACAATGTGCATAACCTTGTACACACTTGATGCAGTGGTGCTAAAGGATATGTATTGTGTGGTACAACACTTCAAGCAAATCAAATTTGGAGCCGCTGTCCTAGCAACACTATGCCACAGGGCTTTATTTTTTCACTAGAAACACTGTGCAGCTCTGCGCTTTGTTCCCGTTTTGTGCGGAGAGACGTACCAGGCTTCAAACGCCCCGAAGGACTTCATAGATGCCATATCGTTTAAAAAAAACTGATATTGAAATCGTCTTGTCTTTGGCTCCAAACTCGGCATTGCCCCTAACCACCAGATTGTGTTTGTAGAAAATAATTACTACATATTTCATTTACCTGCGAAATTAGCATAAGTATAAAAACGACTGACGACCTATACGGCTGCCAGTTTCTCCCTGAAGAGACTGTTTTCTTGCGGCCACAATAAATATAAGAATTTTTTCAAGTGTACGTAATCGCATCGAGGCATGTAGTCATCCTTTCATCCTGTTCTGTTCCTCTTGCCCTGTTCTTAGTGTCATTCATCGTCTGTGGCGTAGCTTTTTATAGGTGAAAAGGCGGGATCATTGGTGAAATCGCCAAAAGGCATTTTTTTGTTTGACGCTTAGAAAATGTCTGGATTCGTGAATAACATATTGTCCAAATGGCGCCCTCGTATGAGGGCTGGAAGATTGTTCAAAATGGTTCCAAGTACACCAGTCCGCTATTTCATTGAGGCGCGACATGAATGAGTTGAAAAATCATTTATTGGTTTCGAAACAAAAGAAAAGAATTACAAAATATATATTTTCTCCCTGTAAACTTCAGAGGATCTAATCTAATGTTTTTTTCTCACTTTCGAATAGTTAGGTTTCCGGCACGCTCCCGCTGTCTGGCACATTGCCCAGGTTTTTGGAGTTTATCAAAGCTGGCAGCTGCTTTCTGCTTGCGAATGCATTGCGACGACTGCGATCCTTACTACGATCTTCTTATTTCTGTCAATCTGCGAAATAAGCGCACGGTTTGAGGAAACCACCGTTTCTTCTCAGACGTATTTTGTAATCTGGGGCTCTACCACGTGGTCAAACACCATGATAATGAACGGAGACTTTCGAGGCTCTCCCGAAAGCAAGAAGAGCAAGGAGTCAGTTCGAAGAAACGATGCAGAAAAATGCGCTACTGCTTAAGATTTCCCCAAGTACTCCACATGGTAGCACAAGAATAAGCGGACCTCCGCATGCTGTCTGCGCGCATCAGGACTGCGGAAGGCCGAGAAAAAAGGTAAAAAAAAGCGGTGCGCATTGCTGCTGGCGACTGATCTGAAACCACTGAAGATAGCCGCGACTCGCGGCTGCGGCGGAATGCTATGACCACGAAATCCAAACCTGGGCCGTCCAGCAGGTCTCGGCGGCTCTTGAAAGACAAAGGCCGAGCGAAACCGACGGAACGTTGTCTCTCAGGGCGACCGACCACGGGAGTAACACGCGTTGGAGCTGAGTAGAGACCACCCGCTGAGAAGACGTCAGGGCCCGCGTCGCGGCGCCATTTAGTCATGGTGTCGTTCTGCAGACGACTTAACAGAGTTGTTTCCTCCTCCTCCTTCTTCAGCCGGCAACAGCATTTGCACGCAGCATCTGAGCTTGTCCAGTAAGTCAGTCGGCCCATTGATTGTGGTGCCACCAGATCCTCCTTCGAAATCAGCCCTAAATTAGCTGCCGCTCAAATATGTCCATGTGTTCATCACAGAACTTTGTTTCCATTATACTCTTCTCATTTAAAGCAGTCCAAATGTTTCCCCATGCAGTCTGGTTCATGAATGCAACTGTATTCTCTGTTCCTGTTCGCTTGATTCTGATGGAGTATAAATGTGGGTTATTCTTAACAGTAATCCTTAGATAGACCATAAAAACGCGTCCACCTCTTCAACAAGTTATCACCCAAAGTGTGAGGTACTCACATGAAATAACCTGGAGAACTAATACACAAGTTACCGTGTTAAGTTGGTAAGTCCAGTTGCTGTGTAGGCACTCTAATTTGAATCGCTATGTTGTGCTGCACCCTGTTGTCCTTTGCATAATTTTATTCCTTCATATGTCGTGCTCTACTTTTTATGGATGGCCTTGTCACGCAGCACGTTCATACGTTGATGCGGCTAGGGCTAGCGTTAGCTGACACTATTACAGTTAGTATGAATATTTTTGCTGTTTTAACCGTGAACGGTCATGACGCTGCCCGTTTTGTGACCGAAGAATTTGGTGGTAACGTTCCTTATGGTCTTTAAACTTGGTAACTGAAAACGAGGTCAGTACAGGTGCTGCGAGAAATTGTTAATGTTATCACAACCCCCCCGCCCCCCTTTACGGTGGATAGATGGGAAGCATCCCGTTTAGGGGCGTGCGCCCTCGTCTAACGAGAGTTGTACACGCAGGTAAAGAAATCTGGGCCGTCAACAATTGACGCAAGTGTCTTGATGTGAGAACAAAAAAATTAACAGAAGTCTCCTTTGCAACAAAACAAATAAATATTTATGAGGCGTAGTTGATTATTACATCCACAACGCTAGAGACAATAACAAAACAAGATGTGGGTAGAAAGAAATTGAGTAATAATACAGTATTACGACATATGAACCAATAAAATTATGAACAGGGCTGCAGAGATTACCTATTAAAAATTGAACCGATTATGCAGTAAGTTTCAACCGATCTACAACACATGTGTAAAATAGATAAGACAAAGGCTATCGTGGGCAAAGGCGGAGCTATTCTTCAGGCAGCAAGTCAGGGCTAACAGTTCTATCACTGCTTTGGTGTACCGGCGGCGCCCCATGATCGAAGAGGTTGACAATCGGCACCGGCGCGCCTAAGCGGGCAAGGCACCGGAGCGGACAGCTACCCCGGAAAGGCTCAGAAGCTAAGAGCTCATCAAAGGCCACTTACCTGTCAGTGACTGTGGCCTCTTTTTGAACCGTCATTATTTATAGCCCAGTCTCGAGAGAACATCCGCGGGAATATCAGCACGGATATAAAGACGTCGTAATGTAATTAAGTCGTTTTGGAGACTTTGGTAGCAAAGTTGACGGTCCGTGAGGTGAGGAGCTGAGAGGTCATTATCCATGGCCTTCGAGTAACCGGTCGCAGAAGACGTTGCGCGTATTTGACGGCTTATTATAATCACAAAGCCTAGGCAGCAAGCCTGTAGCAGTAGCATAGGGATCATTCCTAGAACATAATCCTTACTGATGAGGTGTGAGTCATCACATCTAGGTTTAGCTGTAATACCCAGATATCGAAAACGTCGAATAAAAGTTATGAATTTTCAGGATTTGGTCACTGTGGGGTACCTTCATTGCAGAAACGTAAAGATCTTGAAGATTTACGATGCGACAAGTGTTACAGCCTAATTACTGAGGAAATCTTGATAATTTTTTCATGGCGAAGGCAGATAAAGATGAGAGCAGATACGAAGGTCCGTGCAATAAACCAAGAGATAAATTCAAAATTTCGCCGTCCGCGGTCAAGCAGCATTACGAGCACAAATTTGGGGCTTCTCTGCCATCAAGGGTAGCTTTCGCACAAATTAATTTTTCACCAGACCTCCACTATCCCTGGCGGTTTACATATTGGCCTTACGTTGAAAAATATATTGAAGGACACATTTATTTCAAATATGCTAGCGATTCATGTATTGATGACCGTTGAACTGAAAGTTATAGGTTATTCACATTTTTACACCTTATCGCACATTTTATACTATGGGAGTTACGGGGGTTAATTCGCCGACCAGTAGGACTGGTTGAAGGTGAAAGGAATAGGAAGATGAAGTTGCGCATCTTCCTGGCTTATTTTAGTTTTTCCAAAAGAATCGCTTCAAAACATTCATCTTTATACACAATATACATAAAATGTGATGTTGCTAACTGGGCTGCGTTTTCTTCAATGCGGCAGTAATTGCGTGGCTGCATCAGCGCGCGGAAAGAATTGTGGAAGGTTAGCATTTATAGTGTTCCATGCATATGCTAACAGTTCCAGAACATCTATGAACAGAACGTCCCGTACAGATAGCAGTGAAATGTGAAAACTCCACGTAAATAAATGTTAAGAAAATCGGTACCTATTTATCGACGCCTTTGCCTGGCACTCGCTGCGTGGCACTCGCTTCAGCGCCAGCGGCATGTAGCCTGGAGTGTTAAAACTGACATACCATCTCGCCGTGCCTGCCCATACGTATGACAACACACTGGATACGAACTTTACAGTTTAATCAGATGCGCACAAATCACTCGCGCACCATACACACGCAGGTGTTCAAAATGATTTTTCATACAATAGATCGATCCGCCAGTCAGTTATGTACTAATATAAGCTATCAACGTTTTTAACTACTGTCAGCGCCCAAAGAGAGGTGGCTTCTCTCCAGTACGCCACCGTTGGCTTGTAATAATAATAATAATAATAATAATAATAATAATAATAATAATAATAATAATAATAATAATAATAATAATAATAATAATAATAATAATAATAATAATAATAATAATAATAATAATAGTAATAGCTTTATTTCCATCAAAACGATGGAGGGGCCGTGGGTAAAAGCTGCTTAACAGCTTGACTAGAGCCCACGGTCTACAAGGCAGTACAGGAGCATACATGAAGCATACAGGAATACAAACATACAGAAACGCAAAATTGATTCGATTTAATGTATCACAAGGAAATCAATATTAGTATTGTTCAAAAACATGACATATCACGTGGCGCAGTTCACGAACTGTATTGCGACCTAAATCAATTCCACATTTATTCAGATCATTAAGAAGTTTAGGCAAAATGTACGATAGTGTACCCATAGAATAGTTAGCACGGCGAGTGACCACTTTCCAGTATTCAGACTGACGTATAGTGTAGGATGTAGGCTTTATTTCTAGCTTGGCTAGGTTGCGAAAGAAATTTCGATTTTCTTTTAATTCGTACTTAAAGGCAACAATTAGTCAATAGCTAAACAATTTCCAGACAGGCATTATATGCGCTTTAATGAACAGATCATGTGTATGAGAATTGTAGGGGACATCAAAAATAAGCCTAATTATCTTTTTTTGTAGGACGTACACGTTTGTTAAGTTTGTTACTGTGGTAGATCCCCATACCAAAAAGCAGTAAGAGAGGTGAGAGTAACAAAGAGAATTATATATCAGCTTTTTTACGCTGAAAGGTAATATAGACCTACATCTGGATAAAATACCAACGACACTTGACAATTTAGTGCAAACAGAATCTACATGAACATCCCACAGCATATTTTGCGAAAACGTGACCCCAAGAATTTTAATACTACTTACTATTTCTATTTTTCTGGTGCCATATATAAGATCTACGTTCATATTTACCTGCTTTGATTTCGGTCTAAATAGCACAGCCTTAGTTTTGTTGGTGTTAACTTCTGATTTGCTACAGACCATTCCAGAAGTTTTACAAGGGCGGAGTTTGCTATATAGCTGATTTGCTCACAGTCTGTAGCGGAAAAAAATATGCTGGCATCGTCGGCGTACAATATATATTTGGCTTCAACGCATGTATTTACCAGATCATTTATGTAGATATTAAAAAAGAAAAGGTCCAAGAATGCTGCCTTGAGGCACTCCTCTTGCAATCGGTTTTTGGTCGGAACAGTGCTCACCTATTTGAACATACTGCCGCCGATAGCCAAGGTAAGATTTTATAAGATTCCAGCAATGTCCACGCACTCCATACAATTCAAGTTTTTTGAGTAAAATGGAATGAACAATGCAGTCAAATGCTTTCGTGAAATCAATGTACAGGCCCAGTACAACCATCTTACTTGAAAACTGTGATAAAATAAACTCTTTTTGTTCTATCAAGGCTAGTTCCGTGGACCTATGCTTTCTAAATCCAAATTGAGCTGGGGTTAAAAGGTCATATTTCTGAAAAAAAATTGAAAGGCGCTCATGAATAATCTTTTCTAAACCCTTTGAAAATATTGGCAACACTGAGATAGGGCGATAATTCTTGATGTCATTTCGATCACCTTTCTTGAACAATACCGTAACCTTAGCCACCTGCATTCTTTGTGGGAAAACGGCACTTGAAAAACAAAGATTAAATATATGGGTAAGAGTCGGTGCGATAAGATCCATAATATGTTTAAGCGGTCGAATTTGCATACCTTCAACGTCACAACTAGAGCTGTTTTGAAGAGACATAAAAACAGACCGAACTTGTTCTTCGCTAACGGCCTCAAGATATTGTTTACATGATATTGATATTGATATTGTTTACATTTTTTCGCACCCTGCAACACAGTTTGTTCTGAATCAATTTAACATTCCACGTGAGGCATTAGCTCTGCTTGTGTACGCTTCATTCTACTCTGGTTGCGTTTTTACAAATTTTTCTGCAGTTTTGTTGTCAGCAGTGCATATTAATGGCGGTTGGGATGCTGTGGAAGTACATGAGTACAGTGTGCTGAATGCTTCGCCTATCGGCGGTTGCCATTTGGCTTTGCGAGTCCGCAGCTCTCTCATAACGATGCATCCCTCTGATTTTCAGGGAGCGTCCGCAAGGTGATCAAGGAAACCCTGTCCGAGTCCCTAGTGATCCGCTACCGCGACACCGTGGACACGCAAAACATCGTGGACTCGCTTCAGCGTCAGCTGCGTTGCTGCGGCATGTCGTACAAAAACTTCAGGGACTGGAACAAGAACATGTACGCACTTGCTCTCACCAGTTCTGGCCCCCGTAACTCCTTCGCTGCAGAAAATGAGTCGTGGCTGAAAAGGCAAACAGCTAGCTAAAGGACTGTGAAGATATTGAAGTAAAGCCTAGCGTATTTCCGTATGGCAGTTAACGTTGCACGAAATGTCCTGTAGCAGAAGTGTGCGAATGTTAACTTTTGTGAACATGAAATTGAATGTCGAATAATGAACAAGAGACATTTTATTTTAAAAGCACTTCAAATTGATACTTTGGAGCACTAAATTTTTTTTACAAGGGTTCATTATTCCGAAAGGGTAACGGCTTGGTTTTTGTTGGTATGATCAATGATCGCAGTATCATAGCAGCATTTCCCTGAATGGAACGACTACCTCTTCCAATCAGAGAGTACTTGACTTATCTATGAGATAACTTGTGCTTATAAAGCACCCATGCAAACTAAGACACAGCTGAGACTTGAAAATATCTAAAGCAATATTTTTTTATTATTGCTACAGCACAGAAGACGAGGATGAGACAAGTACACAGACACGGCGCTGAAACAACCGGTTTTAATAAAGGTTTGTCGCAGCATAAAGATTTCAAATTAGAATACACACACAAAGAATGAATTAGAAGAACGACACTACAATAGCTCTTGCCGTAGCAACAATAAAAGTCAGTTATAAGTTCAGCGCCGTGTCTATGTACTTCTCTCATCCTCGTATTTTGCGCGGTAGCTATGATGTCAAGCCAACATGCTCCAGCTTCCACCTTGTCTGCTATTTTACGTGGTGAAATGCGTGTTCCATTTGGACACTGAAAATTTCATCAGCCAGTAAAGTCAGTTTTTCGTCTAGCGCATAGGAAGCTTAAATTCCTGTCTGGTCTGTACAACATTTTCACTGCTGAAGCGACTCCCGGTTTTCCACCTCCGTATGCACTCGTGTAATTAACGCCTTGAATTAGAGAAAAACTAGCGCCAAACCATGCACATCACAAGACAAGGATGAAGACAAAACACAAGCGACACTCGCGTAAGCGCCGCACTTTCGTACAATTTTTCCCACTGCAGCTTAACTCAGATTACACGTCCTGCGTTGGTACGACGGCTCGTATTTTACGATACGTTAGAGCGGGCCCAGAGAACCCTGCCTGGGCATAACGCAAAGTGTGAATACTGCGACCAGTGGCGGTGATTGCTTTGTGCGAAAAAGGCTGTTCACCATGATTATTCCGAATAAGCAATAAGGCAGATACATATGCTTACAACTATGAAACTCGACGCCCGAATGAACGCGATGACGATATGGCTGGCGGTTCGGAATCGCACGTCGTGGGTCCTCCTCGGATTCGTCAATATGAAGTTTTGAAATCAGTCGTGCCTTAATATAAATGCGAGGCCTTTATGGGGGTAAACTCGCGACAAATTTGACAATTTTAAAAGATAATAATAATAATAATAATAATAATAATAATAATAATAATAATAATAATAATAATAATAATAATAATAATAATAATAATAATAATAATAATAATAATAATATAATAATAATAATAATTTGTTTTTGAGGAAAGTAAATGACGCAGTATCTGTCTCATATATCATTGGACACCTGAACCGCGCCGTAATTGAAGGGATAATGGAGGGAGTGAAAGAAGAAAGAAAGAAAGAAAGAAAGAAAGAAAGAAAGAAAGAAAGAAAGAAAGAAAGAAAGAAAGAAAGAAAGAAAGAAAGAAAGAAAGAAAGAGGTGCCGTAGTGGAGGGCTCCGGAATAGTTTCGACCACTTGGGGATCCTTCACGTGCACTGACATCGCACAGCACACGGGCGTCTTAGCGTTTTGCCTCCATAAACATGCAGCCGCCGCGGTCGGGTTCGAACCCAGGTGCTCCGGATCAGTAGCCGAGCGCCTTAACCACTGAGCCACCGCGGCGGGTTTAAAAGAGGTGGCGGCTTCGATACCTATTCTGATGTTCCCAGCCACGTTGGCGGGCATTGCGTGGCTGCGAGGCAGATTGCAGCTAGCATTAGTGTCTCATTCTGCTATACGGGCAGACGGTGAGCGTTATAAGACTTCATTTTATATCTTGGTGCAAACCCTGGCCGTTAAGGCGAGTTCAGGAGCCCTAAGACGTTCCCGGATGTATGGTGACACGTCCGTGCAATACTGATTCTAGCCGGAGCATGAACGGAACGACGCTTCGTCGGCATGGTCGGGGCCTGTGTCGCAGGCCGCTCTCCTCGTCCTGCAGCTTTTCGCGGAATGTGCCGCGTGAAGGAAATTATTCACTTCCGAAACACAACTGGCCCTCTTGCGGCTTCTCGAAACTTAGAGTAACGGTCATTACACGAGTGTGTATGCATGGTTTACATACAAACGTAGCGTTTTTAGCCGGCAGCCTCCTGTCCCCTGCACTGATATCGTGATCGTTATCAGTTTCGTTATTCAAGAATCATTCTCTAAACTTATTGTGTTCCTGTGGTTAAACATGAGATTAAAACCTTGCGTTTTTACGCCGCCTTATTGTAATTAACAGGCAAAAAGATGGCGTATTTGCATAAACTGACCGGATAGACTATGCGCGCAGAGCGCACACTGGACGTTGTTATACGTTGAAATGGTGATTTGTTTTACTTCTAGCAGAGAACCCAATTGCGGCCCCTCACAATACAAAATATTGATTTGTTGGAATCCTCAAGGATTCCAACAAATCAATATTTTTGTATTGTGAGGTGCCACAATTGGGTTCTCTGCTAGATATAAAACAAATCAAGGATTCCAACAAATCAATATATTGTATTGTGAGGGGCAACAATTGGGTTCTCTGCTAGATATAAAACAAATCAAGGATTCCAACAAATCAATATATTGTATTGTGAGGTGCCACAATTGGGTTCTCTGCTAGAAGTAAAACAAATCACCATTTCAACCTACAACAACGTCCAGTGTGCGCTCTGCGCGCATAGTCTATCCGATCAGTTCATGAAAATACGCCATCTTTTCGCCTGCTAATTACAATAAGGCGGCGTAAAAACGGAAGGTTTTAATATTAAATATTAAAAATATTGATTTGTTGGAATGCTTGAGGAAACATTGAAGCCTGTTACTACATTGTGGGAGCATTTCGACGCGTGTCGGCAAGAAAGCAGAGCCAACACATTTTCTTCGCATGTGAGAGAACTGCATTCGTTGCTAATGATGATAGCTCTCCTTACGATTTCTAATTATCTCCCCTAAATGTAACTAAGAGCATCACTTCTGTTTGTTCTCCCATCTCAATGCCTGTGGAGCCTTGGTGTTTTTAGACGTTGCGTGAAAAGTAGCAAGTTGAACACTAATGACACACTACGCCGTCTGAGTAATCAACAAAGCTTAAATAAAGGTGGAAGTATACAAAGGTGTCTGTCATACTAACAAGTTGCGCTATGAGGCTAAGGTGGTGTGTCAGTGGTGTTTTACGGGAAGATGATCGGTTAAGAGGCGCTTGATTTTAAGGGGATAATGCTCGCAATTAAGGCTCACAGTTCATTACGCAGTTCATGGAGAATATGTACAAGAACGTAAATACGCCCGTCGCTCCATATGAAGTTTAACACTCGAACTTATAAAGAGATCTCTGAAGTAGGTGCACGATTGTGCAGAAGCATAAAAGTAACGAAAACAGCGAGAAAAGGACGTTGCATCCACTTTAATAGCGGCACATGAAGCTAGGGGCCGTATCATATAATCTGTCGATATTAAAATAGCCATTTCGCATCCATCTGGTCCTCTGACATTTGTCCGTGCACAGCGACCTCGTCATTGGGAGGTTTACGGCCGGGCTTCGCAATTGGCTAGTATTGACTCTGATATTCAGCGACTGGTGAGTTGCATCATAGCGCTCTGTCGAGAGCAAGCTTCCAGACCTGACTACTGGCTGCCGTTTGCTTGCTGTGATAAGGAGCGAACATCGTAGCCCGGTCGCTTTATACCTAACGGCCGGGTAGCTTTCCACGAGCACTTGAAAGCCGCTGGTGTATCTGAGTGACCAATGACACGGGGTTAGACGGATGCGAAATGGTCATTTTCAAATATACAGCGTATGAAATACGGCCTCAGATGTGCTTTTACAACTACTGAAGAACACGCGAGGACCGTATGAAAAGGTGAATAAGCAAAAACAAAGAGTAGGTGGTGCGCGTGTCTGAGTAAAACAGTAACAGACAACAAAGAGGCCTTGACAGATATGCACTGAGTCCCAGATAAAAACGAAATTATTAGGGGCAGAAAATCGTCACGCACTGGAATGCACATATCACCGAGAACAGAAGCTAAGAGAGCTAATATGAAAAAAAAAGGAAATCAGTTGAAAAATGCTAAACAATTTAAGTACCGAGAGATATGTAAAAGCCTATAACCATGTTAATGGTGGTAGATAAAAAGGCGTTAACATCATGAATGCCCTAAGAACAGAAAAACAGCAAGGAAGGTGGGTGGACTCTGGCTGTTGCGATTCAAAAAGACAACTCTTATATGGAAAGGGAATTGGAAGGTGTGCTTACACAAACTACAACTTAAAGTTTATTCGTCCACCTCTCTACACACTTGTCGCTGCTTTGAAGAACTAAAAAGGCTTCTTTTACCTCTTTTTGGTCTTTAGCTCGAAATCAGGTTTCGTTAAGTAGGATTCGGCAGTCTTTACACAGTGCACAATGTAATGGAATCTTTGGAACAGAATTATTTCTTACAGTCAGACAATACTTTCGGGTGATTTTACTGAAGCACCTCCCTGTTTTGCCCACATACACTTTCCCGCACGTCAAAGAAAACTGATCTACCACGTTAGAAGTGCAGTATGTGAATTTATTTGCATGCTTTACGCAGCCGGCCTTTCTTACATGCTCTTTGGATATCAGTGGACACACAGTAGCCAAGGCCTACAGGGTACTGAAAAAACAACCTGTACACCGTGTCTAGAAGCCACCTTTTCGAATTGTGTGCAAGACAGGGGAAGTTTTCGAGCAAGAGAAATTACTTTGCTCGAAAACTTGCCCAAATTCTTCCGAGCTGCGGGCGAAATCGAGACATCAGGTGACTTCTCCGTTCGGTTGGCCCCGCAGTCAATCGCTCACCGTTCGCTGCCACATGGCCCTTTTGGAAACAACAGCCCGTAGTTGGCAGTATTACTTGTGGGTTTTTCCTAGAAAGACTAATAACCCATAGGCATTCTGCCTCAGCTGCAATAACGGCCTTTCCCAATCATTTCATGGTCATTTGTTGAATCAGGTCGAGTACGGCACTTCTCTGTTCCTTTCACGGCACTTTTCAGCTTCTATTTTTTTCTATTATTAGTGTAAGCTAGCACCGCTTGAAATTAAAGAGCTATTCCGTGGCATTTAGCCCTCCTGGAACCATGCCGGGAGAATCTTCAAGATTCTGAAGTCCGATTCCTGGCGACAAGCCCCGTAATAATACGACTTGCTTTGCATCCTGCTGCATGAAAGAACTGATTTATTCTTGGCCAACACCATCTTCAACGGGGACAAAAAAATTTTTGCAGCGTGTAATAAGTTCCTGTATAAGGAAGCGAGCATTTCGTTTATCAAAAATGCTAGAAAGTAAGTATGCAAACCATGTCACCACACGTGACGAAATTTACCTTCCAACTCACAACAAGGACCTTTTTAGGACAGACCCAGGTATCGGTTTAAGGCTCAGAACAGTCGCTAAAATCTAACCGCCATGGTACGAAAGGTCGGAGACCTTGTCGAGGTCAAAGAGGGTCATAGCACAAAGAGTGCAAAATCCTCTACAACCTTGCAGCGCAGCAGGCGGACAAAGAAGGGGTCTGTCATCATGACGAGTGGTACCTTCCAGGGAAAAGCTTCTGAAGTCTTCAATCTAAATTTCAGGCTAACCGGCTTCTTGCCCAAGAAATAGAAGAGTGCCGAACTCAACCTCTTTAAAAAATGAAACTGAAATCATTGTGGAAAAGACGTTAGTGGAGCTGGGGCTTGATGCCTATACATATCGTTTTCGCGAAAAACAAACAAGCGAAATTGCCCAACGTCCAATGTATTTCGAAAGGGCCACATGGCAGCGAGTCATAAGCGATTGCCTACGGCGTTAACTGAACAGATTACTCTTCTGGGATCACTATCTTCCGCAGCTCGAAACAAGCTGTACAAGTTTTACAACAAGAATTGTCCTCTGCCACTACCGAAATTTTTATTGACATTAGGATCTTGTTTCATTCTGTGCCCTGTGATGGTTTGTTTTCAGCCGTACGAGAGCTATCCGAGATGGGTAGTCAGGTTTCAGATTGCAGCTGATGTAACCATTAATAACTTTCTGGAGCCCTCAAGTTTTGACATACATTCCGTGGTAGTTTCTTCCTGATATTGTTTTCACCTATAGAAAGCGAGAATTCGTAGAGGTTCTTCAGCGCCATCGCTATTGTCTGAAATCATTTTGTCATCATTTGTAGGCACCTTGAAGCCACTTTTAGTAGCACAGGCATCACAGGTGTTTGAGATACGTCGAAGATGATCTTGTTCTTCGTGGTATCCCTCCGAAATTTTTACTGAATCTGGCCATCATTCAAACGCTTATTGCCTTTGAAGCTTTATCGGGTTTTATAAAGTTCACTCCTGAGCATCCACACGAGGACCGCCTTCAGTTTCTCAATTTCAAACTCACCTTTTCGACAGCGCTTGAGTCTTGGATGTATTATCCGAGTTGGAAGAAATCCCTTTTGCCCTCTTTTTGGTCGTGTTCCAAGCTGGGAAAACAAGGAACTGGCTCTTTGAACATGAAGTCAGCCTTAGATAAATCTAGCCCGCACAAGATGAGCACAAGCTTTCGGTGCAGCTTGAGAGATTATTAAGCGCAGGCTACCAGCGCTGTTGGTCACTACCTCATGTGAAAACCTTGTTCAGAAGATAATGTCACATGACAATACAAAGAGTGGCCCGGAGAATAAGGCTGTGCGTGTAATTCTCCACGTGCATAATATTTGCCACCATTTAAAAAGGCCGCTTCTGGGCACGGTGTGCAGCATGTTCTTTCAGCACCCACGAAGCTGGCCAACATTTGGCTAATGATATCTGCAAATAGCATATTCGAAAGGCCTGTTTTATAAAGCATTCAAGCAAAGTCAGAGTGCCGTAATAACGCGGTGTATAAGTTTTCATTGACGTGCGGAACAATATACACGGGGCAAATGGCGAGGTTTTTTAGTAGATGCGCCCGAGAGCGTGTTCTGACCCTGCGAAATATTTCTATTGGAAACTCTGTCCCAAGTGTAAAGACTCTCATCACAGACTTAACGAAACCCAATTTCCTGCTAATGCTCAAGAGATTACCGAAAAATCAGTCATAGAAACCTTTTTCATTTTTCGAATTGAAGACAGAAATCCAAGCACGCCTTTCATTTCCCTTTCGACGGAAGAACTGTACATTTTGGTTGATCAAACCTGGTGCCCCCCCAAATCCACTTTTATGTTTGTGTTTTTAGTGTTTTGCATAACTCTTGTGCATTTCTAGCTTGAATCCTTTCCTCCCATGATGTTTTTCGGCTAAGAGTTTCTTTATATATCGGCCTCTGTACATATCGCTACAGCCCGCCTTGTAATCAGCTGTTTCTGTTCTATCCATACACGCCTCCCTGTCTTCTCCTTTTTTGCATATGAATCTCTTCATATGGCCTTTACGTGTTCTTAAGCAGGCATGAACATGCCTGGTTTCTTGTGCGAGTACTAAATTGGGAAGTTGCGCCACTGTCCCGTCGTTTCCGTTCCTTTCATGCATCAGACTTCGATTTTTTTGCTTGCGTAAAAGGCTGAGCAATGGAAGCTTGCATACGGAGCAGGATGCATCACTCATTTCAAGATCCTAAATATGACCACTGTGGTACTAGGTATGATCCACAAAGTGTTTCAGTTATGCTCAGAAACTTAGAACTGCCGTTTGGCGCCCCTCACACCTCCCGATTTCCATGTACTCCGACAAAAAGGTACAGCAGCAAAGACATGTTACACGAAACCACAATTGTTGCTATGTTTGCCTCGTGAGCTGTGCTGCGAAAATTTTTGCGGAAACAGTGTGCATACAGTGTGCACACAGTAAGCACACGTGCACACGAAACACCGGCGATGCAGAGAAATGCACCGGAAGGCGTGTAAAGTCAAAATTACACCCAAACAAATACCAAAGAAATTATTGCCATTCCCAGCTCTAACGGTCCTGGATGGCAATGCTAAGCGGGGGTCCGCATCAAGGCTTTCCTTTAGTAGTTTAGTTCTGTTCCTGACATTTTTAGCACCCTTCAAAAAAAAAAAAAGACGATAGGTGACAATAGCTAGCCCTGTTTCATGCACGAACGAGATTCCATCTCCTAGTGGGCTTTCGTGAGCAGCGGGATGCCAGTTGCACACATAAAAAGCGAGGTTTGAAAACAGAGCCTAGAAACGAAGGCAACGTGAGGAATGCACAACACCAGCGCAATGTTTATATGTCTGGGATTCGTCTCTGATCTGCTTTCAAACCACGGAACAATACTGACTCGAACCTCTTAATTTTACAGTCAAAGCGGGACTTTCAGCTGCCACACTCAATAGTGGAGGTGAAAAACTAACCAAAAACAGTCTGCAGTCAGCGAAGCGGTGCATACGAGCGTTCTTAATGCAAGCACTGCGAGGAGCTTTGCTCGCTATTCAATGTTGTGAGGGTGTAATATTTTCTCCTGCCCAAAGTACAAAAAAAGCGCTTAGGTGTAAAAATAGCTGAAACAAATTTAGCGATTTAAATGTCACATCGAGTTTTCGAGTTCCGATGCTGAGAAAGGGGAAAATAAAAATGGAAGCAAGTATTTTTTGACACCTGTCCCCTGTTGCAGTTCTTTTGCGAGAGTAAAAATTGAAATGAAAATTAATAATAATTATTATTTGGTTTTTGTGGCAGGAAATGGCGCGGTATCTTTCTCATATATCGTTGGACACTTGAACCGCGCCGTAAGGGAAGAGATAAAGGAGGGAGTGAAAGAAGGAAGGAAGAAAGAGGTGCCGTAGTGCAGGGCTCCCGAATAATTTCGGCCACCTGGGATCTTTAACGTGCACTGACATCGCACAGCACACGGGCGTCTTAGCGTTTTGCCTCCATAAAAACGCAGCCGCCGCGGTCGGGTTGAAAATGAAAATGGAGAATTGGATATTGGGGAAAGGAAATGGTGCAGTATCTGTCTCACATATCAGCGGAAACCGGAACCGCGCCGTAAGGGAAGGGATAAAGGAGGGAGTGAAAGAAGAAAGGAAGAAAGACGTGCCGTAGTGGAGTTTTCCGGAATAATTTCGACCACCTGGGGATCTTTAGCGTGCACTGAAATCGCACATCACAAGGGCGCCTTTGCGTTTCGCTCCATCGAAACGCTCCCGCCGCTGTCGGATTCGAGCCCGGGAACTACGGATCAGCAGCCAAGCGCCCTAACCACTCAGGCACCGCGGCGGGTCGCGAGAATACATAAATGTGTATTTCTGTTACAATACTTTCGCTAAAAGATTTGCTTTCATGGGTCCATCATACTTAGCTTAATACCATATCTGATTTTTGTTTACACATTTTTCGCTAAATTCAATCCAGACTAAGCTGAAGCTTTGTGAGAGCTGTCTAACAGCGAAACACTAAACAAATCCGAAATATACAAATAAACATTGCTAGCTTTGCTCTTATCTCCCGTGCGCAGCTACTTCAACTGCAGCCTCCAGAACCCAAGCCACGAGCGCTGTTCGGTGCCTCACTCGTGCTGCAAAGGCGCGTCTTCGGGGCCCACAAGCATTTACTGCGGCCGAAATGTGCTCAACATGACGGACTACGACGCCTGGTTCATCGTCCACCTGGCCAGCTGTGAGGACGCGGCGATGCGCTACGTTAGGGAGCACGCGATGGTCATCGGCGGCAGCTGCCTCATCGTGGTCATCCTCCTCGCATTTGTGGACATGATCACGAATGCGGTCATCGACGAGATCGATATCATCTGCAAGATTTACTCCCATGTTCAAGCAGCCGCCGTCGCCGCGGGCGCTGTCTCCGCAGAGCCGTAGGGCTCTGACAGCAACGTTTTCGTCGCATCATTGTGTCTTTATCGTTAGGACTTTAGCCATGGTCCAGTGCTTTCTCCGGGCTGAGAAGCATTATGTTCGAACTTTTTCAGTAACGGCTAAATTATAATTGTATTGCGCCAACATTAGCGCTGTTATATAAGTGTTCGGAAGTGATATTGTTCTGCAAGGTAAGAATTATTGTTCAGCTCATATATTACAAACTTCTAAAAAGCAGGACTCATGTAGAATACACAAACTTTTGCTGCCTTTGCTCGAGTTCAGAAAAAGGAAGAGTTTCTCTGTGGGTTGATGCATTGTGTGTAGGATCACGTGAATCACGTGACTAATTTATGTATGCGCCATTTAGCTCGTTGATTTAGGTCATTATACGAATTATTTTGGATTAACAGAAAATAGCATGCGTGTTAACGCCGTCTTTTTAAACTTCTTTACATCACACAGCAGCTCAAGCATTAACATGCTGAGTCCATTGTTAGGCGCCAGTTTCTGACCATTGCGGATATCTCTTCTGGGCGTCATACGCACTCAGCCCCTTTTGGGCAACTGCCGCGGAAGCTTTCGTGAATTTTAGGAGCAAAATCTGAAATATTCATTTTCCTCAAGCGATGCTGCCTGTGATGCTTACTGAGGCCTGCTGAACCGCTTAGTATAATCCTGTACTTGCGGAACGGCACACGGGACTGTACAAAATATAAACGCGGTGATACTGCCTACTGCATTTTTCTTCCTTCGGCTCCGTCCACGACGCTTTTGCAGAAGAGGCTATAATAATGAAAAGTCAATCTTTATTTCCTTTATCATACTTGGGAAAGGGACACCAGTGGAAAATATAACAGAGCAGCAGCTTCAATGCATCTGAGGCCCTACACACAGGCACGGCATACCGCACGTGCTAAGGCACGCGCCAAATTAACCCACAACACGGCAAGAAATAAGCACTCAGAGTACACACGACTGAAAATCTAATTGCCACAAAATTATTCTTTACACTTTCAAGAAACTAAAAGGAAAAATTTTCTGGCGTAGACTTGCGCGTACTTATTTGCGGAAAATGTATTTTAAACTCTTGAGGACGTAAGGGGTGTTGCAGTCGGGGGCAAAAGTCTCTGGACCGCGCTCCGTAAACGACGCCGACAGCTCCCGCCGGCGGGAGACCACAATGATCCAGGTGAAATTTCAAATTCTGTTCTTTCAATCTTCACTAGTGTGTTCTCCATCCGGCAGCTAATGATAGAACTATCGGCTTCTTTTGAGCAGCACGCGGTCCAGAGACTTTTGTTCCTGACTACATTATTTTCGTATGGCTTATATTTTCGTTTAAAATGGTTCATATAAGAATGTGTAGTGTGTGATTTCAATAGTTGGTCCTTCTACTGGTTCATTAGGAGTTTTAGTCGCTGGGCTAACTAAAATGTCTCAACTGCTGCTCTTACACGCATCAATTACAAATAGCAATTTGAGGATTCCTCCTAAATTTAGCGATAACGGCTGCTTCTATTCCGAAAAATGCGTATCAGGCCGGAGCGGTAGAGATAACAGTTCTACCTCTTCTGGCACAGAAAGCCGAAACTATATGGCTTAGGAGGACACGTAATGGTACCTAGAACAATGTTTCATTACGTGGCGTCAGTATCACGCGGTCGCTAATGCGCATTGCCTGGAGCGACGTCGGCATCCGTGTGCTGCTGCCTGATGCGCATCCACGAGGGTGGTGATGACTCGTCAAACTGCTGTCATTGATAGGGCCTGCTGACAATCGTTACGGTTGTCTTTGCGGAGGGCCATATGGCGCCGAGCAGAAGTCCGCCGCTCCGTAGTGATGCCGTGGAGAAAAGCGTATGACACGGCTACCACCGAATGAAGTGCTCTAGCGTGACTGGCTATTGGCACACTTGGGCTTTTAGGTTTCGATCTTCCGCTCCTGAAACGCAACAATGCTTAGCTATACAGCACAAAAAGCTTTGCGCCCCTGAAAATCTAGCAGTTGATATGGCTGTTACTAACGGATGGCTACAAATATGTAATTACAACGAAGGCCCAAACGTGATTGTGTAGTGTGGTGGTACTGACGCCGTGGCCAATGGAAGAGCTGACAAGTATGGCATTCAAACACGCTATTGGACTGACCTGGGCTCAAAAAGAAACGAAACTCCGAGGCGGCGGCACCAACAGTGGTCTCGCCGGTGATCCAAAAACAAAGTCATCGTCTTTCTCGACCACGCTGAACGAAAACTGAAGAAACACCTGTTACTACAGTCAGAGAAAGTGGCACGGACTTCTCAACGTACCCTAACTCAACTGGAGGGACTGAGCTATGACTTCTAGGTAATATTTCCGGCTTGCAACAAAATGGCTAGTAGACTACGCCCTATTGTGCGCAGTAAGTCAGAAGGCGCTGAGTCTCGTCGCGTAGGCGCGTGTATTGTCAAGCCTGCGCAGCCCTTCTTGACTGATTAGAAAAGCTTGTGTTTGTATCCCTTACTTCCGGTGTGGAAGTGCATGTGTCGGTGAAGCCGCCAGATGCGCTAACAGTGGCCTGGGAATATCATTCACCACCTAAGGGCAGCCAACATTCACCCCATGGCTATGCATGGTGACAAGCATCTCTGTAAGATGTTCAGTGAAATAATTCAGACTAATTTTCTTATATTTCGTAAAGAAACGAGACATTGCTGAAACATTCAACATTAAAAAAACAGCTGTTTTGTCAAGCTTTTCTGTTTCTTATGAGCAAGTGCAGACGAAGAAATCATATTCACAATCAGCCGTGTCAACTTCGGGCTGGATGATTCATAGATATCGACAGTTCCGTGTGATATGCCTCCATGATTTCTGGGGCCAACTAACTGGCCATGGTGTCCAAAAAAGATTGTCGTTTCAGAAAATACAGCTGTACAGTTTTAGAGCGCAGCTCTTAGGTGCCTGGTCCTGGGTTCTTGCATTCCGTGTCGTCGGCGTAGGCGCCTGCGTTGTCTGCGTATCTGGTTGTCTAAGTAGTGAAGCGAAACGCCACAGTAAAAGTTTGCCGGTGGTGATGGTCCGGTGATTTCCAGAAACTGGATGCACCGCTTGAAGGCCTCTCGATGATATGACTTGCAGGCGAAGCGATTTAGTGAGAAACGAACTTTTATACAGGCTATTTACAAATGGGTACAAACAAAAGTCAGTACACGGCCACAACTATCCGCGGCCGGCCTAACCGACCGCCTGCACAGAGGCGAGCGACACCGCGTCCCAACAGTCAAACTGGCGCGCCTTGCACCAGCTCTCAACGGTCACTCCCTCCGCACTCGGACAGACCGAGCGCCTCCCAGCTAGGAGTAGCTAGAGACAAAAGCACACGGGCGCGGCTCCCATTCGCGGGTACACCCCGCTGATGCCCGCGCCCCTTTCCACACGTAAAAATAAACTGCTAACTGCGGCTCACCAGTTTTGACGAATAGGAAAACTCAGAACTGATGTCAGCGTTTTCCCTTACCCCCGAGTTACTCCCTAGGTGGTCTCGCAATCCTTCGCAAAGGGGACAGGGGCCCAAGGCCGAGGCCGGCAGATAGCCCCGCCGTCCGGAGCGGCGAAGGAATCCGCAAGGACGAATGGGGAGACTAACCAAAAAGGCATGAGTCCCCTTCTAACGGCGTGCACCAAAGCAAAACAAAATAAAACAAAACCGGACGCGCAACCTAGGTCACTGCTCTCTCGCGGAATATTCGCAACACATGTACAAAAAGATGCGACAGCGCGCCGAACCCTAAAGCCACCTTAAAGGCGACTAACACGGAAAGTTCCCAGAGGACGGCTTGAATATAAACACACCACCTGCCCCTACACGTCGGTGTAGTCGACGCAGTTGGCGTAAGGCGGCACCTGACAGGTCACAAGTCACCTTGTCACCTGACAGGTGACGAGTGGTGGCAGAGCTCAACGCCACCTTCCAAATCGAAAGCGCAGGAATGGACAGCTGGAACGTGGTTGCCACGGAAAGATACCGAAACGTTGCTAGCGGCGTAACACACCACCTGCCAGCGGTGACAGGTGGCATGTGAAGAGCTGCGCTCAAACATCGCATTCGTCTGTCACATTCGTCTGTCGCATTCGTCTGTCACATTCGTCTGTCACATTCGTCTGTCACATTCGTCTGTCTTCGCATTCGTCTGGAATCGTCTGCCAATTTATTCTTTTTTCTTTCGCGTTTTTTTTCTGATATGCTTGGCAGGGCTCAAGAAGGTTGCCAGGCTCGGAACTGAGCGAATTTACGTGTTAACCCAGCGTCATATTAATGCTTCGCTCTCTTTGCTTCATATACACCGCTCCGCATGACAGTGGTAGTTGGGGCACTACACTGGAACAGCACAGAACAAATTGGAGGATTGCTTTATGGTATAACCACGTCTTTTCCTCTCGTTGCTAGCACTTTCCTGCTCGTTTCAAACTTGTGAACACAACCTGCCCAACTTATAAGGCCCGGAAAGAAACCCCAGGAACACAATAGTGACCTGCTACCTTCTTAATGCCATGTTCTATTTTATGCACATACGGCACGACGCCAACCTTCTGGCACTCTCGGTTCACAATTCTTGAATTGTATCCCACTGTAACCCACCGCACCAGCTTATCACAATTCGTCACGATAACTTTCATTCGGTACCAAATGCCTTTGGGTCCATTGACCGGCACAGAGAGGCTCTGTTGCATGGAATGAACACAGGATCTTATAACTGTTGCCTTAGTACAGGGAGTCGAGATACGTTTTTTTAATGACTTTTGATTACCGTAACTAATAATCAGTATAGCTTTGGCACACCATGGGTTGTGTCCATTGGATCTGGACGATGCTCACCGACAAATAAAAAAAAACTGAAGTACACATTCTTTAGGTGCTTCAGCGGTGAACCTCAGGGCTGTGCTGCTTTCACAGGAAATCTTCGGGGATTCTATTTTAGTTTACGCTCCAAAGAAAACACAAGGCAGTCATCGACATACCCATGACTATTCCGCGCTAGTATGCCTATCTAACTCCACTTCATGGTTTTGTCCACCTCTCCGAGGAAAATGTTGGTCAAGACGGGGCCCACGCAAGAACCTATACAAGCAACAGTGCGTTGAAAGAGGATGTTTCCCTCCTACCCGATGACTGTTGATGATTGATAAAACGGGAGGATTTTCTTGAAATAACCGACTGACACACCACATCTCGCCATAAAAGCGACTCAATCTTTGCCACTTTGATGCAGAAATTAACACTTTGAAATAGCTTATTATCAAGTACGAAGCAATACAAGCCTACATCCACGCTAAAAACACCACACTGCCCCGGACTCTCGGTCCTTAGAAGGTTAACCACAGCGTCTGAGTTAGGGACGATGAAATAATTCTGCACATCCAACGATGTGAGATGTTTCTGCGCGTAAAGGGCGACCAAGTGGTGCCAGGTATGACGGTCAGAAAGAATGGTGCGCTAGGGGATGCCATCTTTGTGAATCTTGTGAAAAACGCCGCTAACTGAACGCCACCTGCCTTCTTCACAGAGCTCGCCAGCTTCTCCAAATTGTGACTTAGCAGCAGAGAAACTGCACCTTCTTTGACTGCGCTGCCCTTGATACAATAATTCTAATGTTCTTTTCGATGGCGGCTCCAGATTTTTCCCCAAATTTGCGTTCCGGCATCATCATCATCAAAGGGCCAGTGCTTTCTACCTTTGTTTGCCCGCCTCGTGTTGTTTCGCGTACACCGACGCATTCTTCAACAGACCTGGGCTGAACATCGTTGAGAGTCAGAGGGGATACCGACTTGGCGGCTGCCAGTTTTTCCGCGGGGTTGGGCTCGAAGCCGAAATTTGGCCCTAGGTTGAGCAGTTCTAAGTGTTCTATTTTTCATCATGAACTGGAAACAGCCCACGCACCTTTCAGTATTGCTTAACTGGCTCTCTTGACGCAGTACGCCTCCAACAGCTCACGTGCAACTGCGCTCCTGCTCCTAATTAGAATCTTAATTTTTTCAAGTTGTGGCACTCGACGTTTTCATGCAATGCGGTGAGAGGGCAAGTTCACTCCTTTTCTATTTTATATTGCTGGCGCATGCTTCATTACGCGTTCATTAACACAACTGTTCGTCTCGCCTACGCATACGCGTTCAAACTTCACTGAAATTTTTTCATGTCCAGCATTCTCGGACAAACATTTTGAAAATTGAAAAATTGTAAGACACTGTTATGGAATTATTGAAGGTAATGGTTCATCCTTCTGATAGGTAGAAATATCTTTCTGTGTCCCTATCGGTCGCATCGAAAGCTAAGACTGCCATAGAAGACCAATGGGAACGCTTTTGACGATAGCAAAAACGTTAATAGAAAAAAAAAACGCTAGAGTCCAGTCGAGCGATCTGCGGATATAGTAAGATCCTACGTTACATGAAAAAAAAGTAAAATTCGTTCATAAACGGCTTCCCGTTCAACAAATGCTTTTGTCCAGAATTGTTGGGTATGAGACACCAGTCTTGGCACATTTCACAAAAAGTTTGCCATGCTTCGTTTCCAATCTACTTAGCCGAGCTACTTCTGGGCCAAAGCCCATGGCGAAGGAAATCATACTGATGGACCAATAAAAGGGTGGATGCGGATAATCAGTTCTCGTTCTCATTTCAGCTACTTACATATAGAATGTGGCAGAAACACATCCTTATTATTAAAAGGGCTCATACTGATGGACCAATAAAAGGGTGGATGCGGATAATCAGTTCTCGTTCTCATTTCAGCTACTTACATATAGAATGTGGCAGAAACACATCCTTATTATTAAAGGGGCTTTGAAAGGGCCTCTCAACAAAGTTCCCGTATGCCTTGGACGTTATAGGACGCGGCTTCACGAATGTCCGAGAGGAAGAATTCATTTAAAGCGTTTTGTAAAAGCTGAGTTATCTATAGTCACAATTTTAGTTTCAGCGACTTCGCATTTTTCCCCTTCCTCTCGTGACTTTTTGCATGCCGATAGGTCGGCGCTCCACCGCCGCCCCTACACACTCGGCCACACCTCAGGCTGCCGACGCGCGCGGAAATCCACCTTTTTTCACAAGATGTGACGCACACTGGGGAGTGGGGCAGATTCGTCTGCTATTTGTTGAAAACAAAAGCAGGTGCGAGCCGCAGCGTGATCTGGTTCCACGGGGAGCCAGCTGCGCCTGCGAAGTGGCGTGTTGTTCTTGACAGCTTCCGCCATCTGTCGCATGCGCCTGTCGTTAACATGAACCGCGCATGAGCAGTGCGGACCGGTGGTTTTCAACCAGTGTATCTGGAGGAGAACAGACGCGCATGCGCAGGGCGGCCTTGTGAAAGCCAGAGCGACACGGCTGCCGGGCCACGCCCAATGGTAGCCGTATGACCTCAGAAAGAATCTAACCAATAGCCATATCTGAACAGAAATACACAGAAGCGTGAAGCGGAGGAAGGCGCCAGTATGAAAATGTTGCCGGAAAAGGCGCGCCAATTTTTGCGTGCGATTGCGGTTTCTCTGCGGTGTGTAGAAATGTATTATTTGGCCCAGGTGTGCTTGACGACGCAATATAGTGATGAAGAGAGTTCATGTATCCTACTGGCAATTGTTTCAGAGCTCTTTTAAAAGGTACAATTTAACGCTACCTTTGTGCAGAAAATCCGGCGGAGTCGTCGTCATCGGTCTCATCGGCACCATCGGGCACTATCGTCGGCGTCGGGGTTGTGAGCAAAAATTTCCGGAGAAGGAACCTAGGTGGGCCGCCTTGGTCAGGTTACCTTGTGGTGCCATTGCAACGTGCCCACCAGGCTGTGAGCAAACTGACGACCGAGGCGGGTGGCAGGAAAATTAATGACTGGTCGCGATAGGTTTCTCGGCAAGAGCAACTTGGGTCGCACAAGCCCCACCGGTGGAAGCACCTTCCATAGAAGGGCTGTGGCGCATCGCTTAATCTCTGCTGCACTGCACCTGGAGTGGTATGAAACCTCCCAGGTATCTGTGAATATAAAGTCGAGCATGATCAATTCCGCACGTATGGGCATCCACCCATTAATGCTATCGCGTTATAGACTTAAAGTGAAGGCTCCCCCACAATATTTATTCAACAAGGACTTCGCTCCCTTAAGTAGAATGTGCAAACGTGTTGTAGTTTAACACGAAGCATGGAGACCCTGCTAGAATGATTATGTGAAACGTAATGTCACAATCGTGCAGGCAAAACAAGGTGCGTTCAATTAATAAACTCACGGCGGTGGTGGAAAAGGTGCGCCTGACTGACTAATAAACTTAATTTTTCCTTTTTCTTCTAACAAAGGCAAATTGCCGGAGAACATGTCCTCCAAACAGTGTGCGAATATGAGCGCTGGGAGAAATTGAAAAATGGTGTAAACCACGCTTATTCTTTAGGGAAACAATCAGCTGGGGCAGGCATCGTCTGCATTCTTTCCTTCTTGTATAAAAACAAAGAAAATGTAACCAAATCAAGTTTTTGTTTTGATAAAGAAAACGTTTCTCATTTAGCGCTAGTACTGTCTGTTTGTTTTGTATATATCCACGTCTTAAGCGCTAGTCTTATCTATATTGCCGCGAATTTTTTCAGTGTTTGTTCATTCTTCACATTTGCCGCCACACAACTTTATCGCTTTGTTTGCGACGCAAGACGCGACTAGATTTATCTCAATTGATCGCAGCCTGGAAGCGCTGATTCTACGTTGTTCCGGAATGTTCTAGTAACTTTGCACGCTTTATCTCGAAAGTTCGCTATCAGCCTTAAATTGAGTACGGCCGACAGAGGAGGGCATTCTGTTCGACGACCGCCGAGTACGCTTGTCGCTTCGCCGCCGCCGAGTGATTCAGTCCATTTTGGGTGCAAGTCAGCCCAATAAACAGTTTCCTTTTAGAAGACCTTTTGTCCGTCTTCATCACTGCTTTGACTGCCGTCCCCACTACGTGACTTCTGGTGGAGGTGTGGGGTGGCCTTCCATGTTCCGAACGCCCCCTTCAAGTCGTGAAGCCAGCCCTCAGCGCTTCGCCCCCGAGGACGAGCCAGCAGCTCAGCGAGCCAGCCGACGTCTCCAGGGAGAGGAGCCTGAGTTCGGGACCCTGCGGGACCGCACCAGACAGCGAAAAGACGCTGCTACGAGCACCGCAACCTCACCGAAGAAGTCGACACCGATCATAATGCAGCTGCGGCGGGTGCCGCCTACTTTCAATAGATCCCTAGGCGAAGACCCTGAAGAATGGTTGGACCAATTTGAGCGCGTGGCGTCATTCAAAAAGTGGGATGATGCGGCAAAAATTGGACGCGTTTTTTTCTCATTGGATGGCTCCGCACCCACGTGGTACGAAAACTACGAGTCGTCCCTCACGACATGGGAGCAATTCAAGAGAGAACTATTGAAGGTATTCACCAATGTCGTGAGGAAGGAAAGAGCCGAACGACCCCTCGAGTCCAGAATCCAGCTTCCGAATGAGCCCGTCCGCGGTTACGTCGAGCAGATGAAGTGCCTATTTCGCTGCGCCGATCACGAGATGACCGAGGAAAACAAAGTTCAGTTTTTAATGCGCGGCGCAAAAGAACAACTCTTTGCAAGCCTCGTCCGCCAGCCGCCAAAAACAGTCGACGAATTCATGCAAGAAGCCTGCACGATCGAGAAGACCCTCGACGTCCGAGCTCGGCAGTAGAATCGCCCTTCCTCTGCCTGTGCAATCCGTTCGGACGCGCCGCAGCGACAGCTTGCAGGAAGTTGTCCGCGAAATCGTCCGAGAGGAGCAACGCCGATTACTGCCATCCTTCCCACAGCCACAAGCAGCGACTCTAATGGATGTGGTACGGGAAGAAGTGCAACAGGCACTTGACACCCCGACGGCCACAGAACCCCAGGCCATGACCTACGCCGCTGCAGTACGCACTCCTCAGCCCCAACGACAACCCCTGCATCCTGTCTGACATGAAAACTTGTTGCCGAACGCCATCTCCCTGCCCCCGCCCGCCAAGACTACGATCGACGTTCAAGCCCCAGGAAATGCGACGCCTGGAGGACTTCCGACAACCGGCCGTTGTGCATCCATTGCGGTGAGGCCGGCCATATTCTTCGTCACTGCCCGTACCGACGTATCGGTCTTCGAGGATTTGCCGCTAACGCCCCACAACCACGCTTTGGCCAACGTCCGCAGGAAATCGACGAGTGCCTGCGTCGAGAAGAGCACACGCCTGACAACTTTTCGCGCTCATCATCGCCGTCCACCTCGCGCTTTGCGTCGCCACGCCGCAACTACGCAGCCGGGGTACTTGGAAGGTCTCCCAGCCCCCGTAGGGGATACTAAAGACAGCAACCTCTGGAGGTGAGGTTGCTCACAAGCGAAACGCCGAAGATCCTCCACCGATCACGCCCCATGAAGACGCTGCACCCGCGACGCCGCATGAAGAATCGACACTCGCTGCACCGACGCCGCAATCACAACCCCGACCACGACTCGACCTGCATTCAAAACGACGCCGCCACCCAGAAAAGATTCGACCACACGCCCCACCCGCGACTCGCATACTCGACGAAGCCGTGACCCGACCGCAGACAGCGACATGCAATGCATGAGCCAGGGCCTTTGACTTAGAAGTGACTATCGACGGCCGGAAAGGCACCGCTCTAGTCGACACAGGAGCCGATTACTCGGTGATGAATGGAACATTCGCTGCGCATCTGAGAAAAGTCACAACGGCTTGGGACGGCCCAAAAATTTGCACCGCAGGGGGCCACCTCATTACGCCATCAGGACGATGCACAGCCCGTGTGACTGTCAAAGGACATACCTATCCTGCGACCTTTGTTGTGCTACCGGAATACTCCCGCGAAGTGATCTTGGGTATGGATTTCCTTAATGAGCATCAGGTGAACATCGACCTGTGATCCAAGCTGATCACGCTTTCGACGGACGAAGCCATCGCTTCGATGTAAACTCGAGGAAATCCCGTTGCCCAGAGTGGCCTGGAGGAAGAAGTGAGCGTTCCGCCCCATTCAATCGTTATCGTGACCGTGTGTGCCACGAAAGCCATTAACGTTGAAGCCATCATCGATGGGAACCTGCAGTTGCTTCTAGACCGAGGAATCACCACCGCAAGAGGCATCGCACATTTCCGCAATGGCCAGGCCGAAGTACTGCTTACTATTTTCAGCGAAGAATTCCGGCACATTAACAGAGGAAGGACGATTGCTTTCTTCGACGAAATATCCGACGTACGAGACTCCTTCGCCCACTGCGACTCCTTCCCATAAGATTCGCCTGACCAAGAGAACTCGCCCACTCTCGACATCAACCCAGCCCTGCCCCGGAACAGACAAGACCACATCCGCAATCTGTTTCGAAGCTACACTGTGTGTTTTTCGACGCCACTGAAGGTCCGACAAACGGCAATTGCCAAGCATCGCATTATAACGGATCAATACGTCCGACCTCTCCGTGAAAGCCCCTACCGTGTGTCACCGCGAGAACGACAAGCCATCCGGGACCAAGTCGAAGAAATGTTTCGCGACGACGTCATCCAGCCTTCAAACAGCCCATGGGCGGCACCGTTTGTTCTAGTGAGAAAGAAAGACGGCGCACTTCGATTCTGCGTTGATTACAGCCGCTTGAACAACATAACAAAGAAGGACGTCTACCCCCTCCCCCGCATCGACGACACACTGAAACGCCTCTGCAACGCCAAGTATTTCTCGTCGATGAACCTCAAGAGCGGCTACTGGCAAATTGAGGTCGACGAAAGAGATCGCGAGAAGACAGCATTCATCACTCCGGATGGGCTGTTTGACTTCAAGGTGATGCCATTTGGTCTCTGTTCCGCACCAGCGACGTTTCAGCGAGTAATCAATACAGTGCTGGCAGGCCTGAAGTGGCTAATTTTTCTGGCATATTTAGACGACGTCGTTGTCTTCGCCTCGAACTTTGAAGAGCACCTCAGAAGACTACGAACAGTACTAGACGCCATCAAGTCGTCTGGCCTAACCTTGAAAGCAGAGAAGTGCGACTTTGCCTACGAAGAGCTGCTGCTTGTAGGCCACATCGTTAGCAAGGAGGGAGTACGCCCGGACCCACAGAAAACAGCTGCTATTGAACAGTTTCCACCGTCGGCCGATAAATAAGCAGTAGGCCGATTTATCGGGCTGTGAAAAACTCTTTGTGAAAAACTCTTCGCGCATCGCCGAGCCCCTGGCCCAACTGACGAAAGCAGACGTGCCGTTAAAATAGGAAGCGCCGCAAGCAGAAGACTTCAAAGAACTTCAGCGTGCTTACGGTCCCCACCGATCCTCACGCATTTTGATGAAAACGGCGATACTGAAGTTGATACCGACGCAAGCAGCGTGGGCCTAGGTGGTGTTCTCGTTCAAAAATGCTACGGGCTGGAGAAAGTCATCGCATGCACTAGCCGTTCCCTTTCCAAGGCCGAGGCTAACTATTCGAACACTGAGAAGGAGTGCCTTGCCACAATCTGGGCTACGTCAAAATTCCGCCCGTACCTTTACGGCCGACCGTTCAAGGTGGTCAGCGATCACCACGCGCTGTGCTGGCTTGTCAATTTGAAGGATCCCTCTGGCCGACTCGCTCGATGTGGTCTGCGTCTCCAGGAGTTTGACGTCACCGTCGTTTACAAGTCCGGACGCAAGCACTCTGACGCCGATTGCCTTTCACGTGCCTATGTAGATACACCGCCGCCGGACGACGATGAGGGCGCCTTCCTGGGGCCCATCAGCCTCAGCTCTTTTGCTCAGCTGCAACGCTCGGACCCCGACCTAAAACGCCTCATCGAGTACATGGAAGTCAAGGTTTCTTCACCCCCCCCCCCCCCGCTTCAATCAAGCGAGGACTGTCTTCCTTCTGTGTGCAGAATGAGGTCCTTGTGAAGAAAAATTTTGCAGCGACCAAAACAGCCTAGCTCCCTGTTGTACCTGCTTGTCTCCGCGGAGAAGTTCTACACCCTTCACAAGACGAGCCGACAGCTTGACATCTCGGGTTTACTCGCACCTTCCGACGCATTCAAGACAAGTATTACTAACCCCGACTGTCTGCGGATGTCACACATTATGTGAAAACCTGCCGAGATTGTCAGCGACGAAGGACCCCTGCCAAACGACCAGCAGGATTTCTGAGCACCATTGAACCTCCCTCAAGGTCCTTTCAGCAGATCGGCATGGACTTGCTTGGCCCTTTTCCAACGTCAACGTCTGGAAATAAGTAGATCTTCATAGCGACAGACTACCTAACCCGCTACGCCGAGGCAAAAGCCTTACCGTACAGAACGCGGCAGAAGTAGCCAAATTTTTCGTGGAGTGCATTCTTCTGCTACAAGTCACCTCCGATGTGCTCATCACGGACAGAGGAGCAGCATTCACAGCGGAACTAACGCAAGCCATCCTGCGTTACAGAAAAACCAGCCACCGGAGGACAACTGCATACCATCCGCAGACCAACGGACATACCGAGCGCCTGAACAAAACTATCGCCGATATGCTCGCCATATATGTCGATGCCGAACACAAAACCTGGGATGTCATCCTGCCTTACGTCGTCTTCGCCTACAACACCGCAGTGCAGGAGACCACTCAGATGGCGCCTTTTAGGCTCGTCCATGGCAGGGTGGCCACGACCCCGCTAGACGACATGCTGCTCAACGTTACAGAAGAAGAGAACATCGGCGTTGCCGCCTACCTTCAACGCGCCGAAGAAGCTCGAAGGCTTGCCCGATTACGGATCAAAGATCAGCAGCGGTCCGATGCCAGACGCTACAACCTACGAAGACGCAACGCGGAATACAAGCCAGGAGACCAAGTCTAGGTTTGGACGGCCATTCGCCGCTGCGGATTGAGTGGAAAGCTTTTGCGCTGCTATTTCGGCCCGTAGAAGGTTCTTCGTCGGCTAGGTGAACTGGATTATGAAGTCATCCCTGACCCAATGACTGCATCCCAGCGACGCCGCGTACGACCAGAAGTTGTCCATGTATTCCGTCTGAAGCCGTATTATGCGCGCTAAAGGACGCTGCATTTTCATACTCTATATTCGCAAAATCTGTTTTATCTCTTACTAGTCGCATTATTTGTTTCAATGCATCAGGTCGATGCTTCTTTGAGATGTGAGTAATGCCGCAAACATTTTCAGTGTTTGTTCGTTCTTCAAATCTGCCGCCAAACAACTTCATCGCTTTGTTTGCGACGGAAGAGGCGACTAGATTTATCAAGATTGATCGCAGCCTGGCAGCGCTGATTCTACGTTGTTCCGGAATGTTCTAGTAACTTTGCACGCTTTATCTCGAAAGTTCGCTATCAGCTTTAAATTGAGCACGTCCGACAGCGGCGGGCATTTTGTTCGACGACCGCCGATCAAGCTTGTCGCTTCGCCGCCGCCATGATTCAGTCCATTTTGGGTGCAAGCCAGCCCAATAAACAGTTTTCTTTTAGAAGACCTTCTGTCCGTCTTCATCGCTGCTTTGACTGCCATCACCGCTACGTGATAATATAATGATTCACAACCAACTAGCTCAAATTTCTGCTTTTACTGCTTTTCTCATTTTTATGCGCTCATTTCTGGGCGCACCGAAAGTTTAATGATGTTCAGCTACCAATTGCTTCAATAAAATTTTTGAAATCTCCCAGCCACCTTATCGTTTTAAAACAGACTGCAAAGAGAGGAATTGCTCGATTTTCTCCCAGTACGCAAAATTAGTGCGAGTTGTGCAGGAACTCAGCACGTTACCCCAAGTGTGTTTCGTTATGTGATGCACACTTTGGAGAACACAGGGATACCGAGGAGAAATTTTCATTGCCCTGCGGGGAGCAGCAAGAAAAAGTGATGAAACTCCGTAAGGGAAGGGATTTTCCTTCCCTTACGGCGCAAACTGGGCGCCCAACGAGAATTGCGAGACAGGCGTCATTTCCTTTCCTTAAAACCAATTTTCATTTCGATTTCCTTCCCTTACGGCCCAGTTCGGGTGTCCACTGAGGTATGTGAGACAGGTGTCCTTTCCTGTCCTTAAAAAAATTATTTTCATTTTCCTTGCCTTACGGCGCGGTTCGGGTGTCCACTAAGATATCTTTCCTTTCCTTAAATTGTCCGGGCAAGGGGTGGCACCGAAGGACGTTGGTGTTCCGTGGATTCCTTGGCAATGCTGCAACACGCTGCCGCGTCCTGCTCTTAAAGGCGAAACTTAAACGTCCTCCAATTTTTTATTCTACTTACTAGTCAATTATATTTAAATAATTACCCTATTAATCTCAAATGGATGAACACCGAAAATTAAGAAAAACATCACCTATGATCCTTGGTTTAAGTGACTGTTCGCTTGCTTCAAGGAAGGAGATGTTAGTTGTGCTTTAGTCTTGTGTTGCGGCTTTTCTGGCCTGTTTCGTTCTTCTGAATATGCTGCACGAAATAGCTCACCAGTTTTCAGCTCTGCTTCGGGTTTCAAACTACATGACATTCGCACCGTCCTCATGGGCGCCCACCGCGGCAGAAGCCCGCCTACCCATGACAGGAAGGAGTGATGCACCGCTTCCGATCGTGTGACGGGGTCGGAGGGCAGCCGCCAGGAGCAACTTCGGCGCCAGTTGCGCGACACAACCTAGCTTTATCTACGACACGTGCTCGCCGCAAGTTTACACGCGGACTCGCGGCGGCGTCAGTCCGCTATCGAGTGACAAGGGGCGGCGCGTCCCGGCTGCTCCCGCGATGCCTGCGTCGAGATTCCTGCCAGCACTCGTGGATGCCGCTGCAGCGGGTGCGTTTCAAGTTAGCTAGACGCTGGGATGTGGCTTGCGCGGAAATCGAGCCTCGGGGTGGTGTAGAAATATCGTCGTGTTGTCGCTGCTGACGCCATGTGCGGGCTGCGTCGCACTTGTGCACTGTGAGCGGCTTCGCGAAGTTCTGGTTGTCCAAAGGAGAAGTCGGACACTTCGAGGTCTCCCGCATTGGAGCTTCTTCTTACTGACCTTCAAGGTACGCTACTGACCTCTACGAAATTATTCGCTGTCATTTGCCTGAATGCGTAAGATTGTTTCTCTTTGAGTGTACCTTCACTTGAGGGGGTGCTTTTAGTGTCTGATCTGGTGCAACCCCTGCAAAATATCTACGATGTCCAGTACCTACGGTTAATCGATGTATGACTGTCTTGTGCACACTGCTAAATAAATAAAGACCACGTGGCTGTTGTGTGGCTTAATTTACACGGTAAAAACAGCAATGTCTGGAAATATTTATTACTCGCTGGAGTGAACCCGTAGATGGCTTTCTATCCTGCTCGCATGCTTTCAATATTAGAGGGGCAGGGAAGTCTACAGTGCTTTATAGGTAAAACATTATATTATGAAAACAAGTGCCAAAGCAAGGCATGAAACTGGGTGCTTTCCCTACTGGGATGCCACTTTGAGAGGATCACGCCCTATTGAATCGTGCATTTCCTGGCTTGAAATGATGTTGCAATGCGTAATAATCCCTACGCAAGACGAAATTGATGCCTTCGAAATTAAGATGAACGTTGATCGAGAAAAAGTGAAGTAGAAGTTAATGCTAGAGATCTAGCTTTATTCCCTTCGTTTTGCAGACTTTAAATAAACTGCATTTGTGTAGTTATGAACATTCGCAAATTCCGCTAGCATACCGCGTACCCATTTCCTCGCATCATAATCATTTATTAGACTAACGTGGTAACCTGGTCGACTTCGGGCGCAATCTTAAGTTAGCACCACCACTCTCCTCCTGTTTCTGTAGGACTATTTATGAGCAGGCGGTTAAAGTGCTCAGAAAATTTTCGATGTAACATAAGCGAGAGTAGCGGATATATACTTGTCGGGCATTTTAGTAGCCGAAGAGGAGGTCGTGACAGAATTATCTCGGCAACAACCTCCATGATTTCCATTAATTGCAAAACTTTCGTCTTACGTACGAAAGTCAGAATGCAGGTGAAATTTTATTCCCAAGTACGAGCTTTTTACTACAGCGGAGATAATAATTATACCTGTAACTGCTTGCAGACGTTATTCTTTGCACACATGAATAAGGTTCTTACCAATCACATAAATCGCAGTGATTACAATGACCCGCTTCTTGCCTTTTTTTAGTGAAGTGTTTGGAATATGTTTGTTGCTGCAAGTGTCAACAAAAACGAAATCTACAGCGCTGAGTGATGCTTCAACCTATCGTTCTTTGGGAACAGAGTAGACGCCAACGCGGGTAGTATCTCTATGCCCCTATGCAGAAGGTACTTTTCAGTGACCCCCAATGTGCCAGTTATCAATCAAGAAATATTCATTTATCGCATATTGTATACCTATGCACTAAAGTCTATGCCTAAACCTCTGACGTATGCATACAATATATACGTGCCTCAGCTTCATGCATGTCAAGTTTTACACCACAACGAAGACGCAGTGAGGGTTGCACTCGCGGTCTCACCGATGTGCGTGTCAGTGTTTTGTTAGACAGCACAAAAAGAGCCGAAACGTCCGTCTTTACGTTACGGAAAACCTTTAGCACTTATTTCGACATTTGAGTGAAAAACTACAATAGCTTATATATGCTTCGAATTGGGGCAATTCTTAGAAGCTGCCCATTTTCCCTGCCACTGGTTGGTCCCACACCAAAAATAAAAGCAGCTGTTCAAATCGTTCCGTTTGCCCTGTCTAGTTTCGGCGTTATTTTCAAACAGTGCTCAATCATGTGCTTGAGCCATATGTCGCAGCGTTGTCGGCGACTGAGGAGCTCAAAGAATCAAGTGAACAGTGCGTGCATAGGTTTTGTGCCATGTTCGTGTTGTTATTGTTTACTTTGTAGTTTACATTTCCTGATACGTCTTCTGCAACTGAGAACACCAAGGACTGAGAGACGATAAGAAACGGCTAGCGGGCACAGTTGCGTACCCTAATTTCTAACGGGTGCTTGCGCAGGTGAGAACGGAATGTTCTAATGGTCTTCAGCTTGAGAACAATCGAAAGAAAAACCGCTCATGTGCTATCATCATTGTAAATTGTACCCTAAGTATTTTAGTTCTGCTCTGAAGGCACTGAAATAGAGCAAGAAAATATAAAGTCATCAGGATTACGCTCTGAAGGCATTGTTGCACTGTTGTGGCAGTTGCACTGAAAACGCACGGTTCGGGCGGAATCACGCTCACAGGCCCGTCACCAAATATGAAGAGAAGCCTAAAGAGACATTTATGAAAACAGGGACGATCAAAATTTAAGTGGCCCGTATTTGCGGCCTGTGTACAGTCGCGATCACAATATTTCGGGACGTCGGAAAGCGTGGCAGAACTACGCAAGGCCTACGCGAAAAATGCAGCTACAGGCATGCACTGGAAATTGATATTCTCGCCTGCACGACAGAAACGGAGAAAACATAATTGCACGCTCCCTCTCTTTTATCAAGATTCGCTGCACCGCGATAGCGACCAGAGGTGGGCTACCTCATGAGGTCGACCTCAACCACACGTCGTGAGGTGAGGTTGAGGTGAGGTCGGCAACGGCTCGAAACTTTGTTAGTGAGGTCAGCAAATCAGACCTCAACCTTTCGCGTGAGTTTGAGGTTGAGTGAGGTCGAAATTTTGAGGTCGAGACTTTTTGCAGTTGCCACGTCTTACTCCGACGAGTGCCGCTTCCGAAGCGGAGTTGTAGCGCATATCCGCAGTGTTCATGCAATGACGCTTGGTGTTCGGTTTCCCCTGTTTGGACAACTGGATGCCACAGTTCCCTCTTAGCTTCCTGTGCTGCACCGTAATGTCGGTTCAGTGCGAGCCTACAGGAAGACGCATCCCTCTGGTCTTCCCGGAAGGAGTGTTACTGTCACAGCACGCCACTCTCCCTGCCCTTTGCCCCGCTTGCGTAGCACCCAGCTGCCTGGCGGTCGGCTAAAAGCGCAAAGCACGTAACTCACGTTGACCCGCGGTAGCTTTGTTTGATGCCGCAAACAAACAAGTACAGTCCAACAAGCACGCAATAAATTCGTCGCAGTGCGGATGGCCCCAAGCGAGACTGCTCCGTGTTCACGCTCGTTGCCGGCACTGACGTCATGGCTCTTGCCTTGCAGTTGAATAAAGGGGATCCTGCTGCGCATTACAAGATTACTTAACAGAAACTGTAGTAGTCGGCACAGGCGAGAGAATGTGATTCAGGTGGTTCCTAACAATGACACCGGCTTATTTCATTAAAAAAGCACGAAGCCAGAAAAACCTGGTTGACACCGTCGAAGGTTTGGAACGGTGGCTTCCCCTTTCGAACCTCACGCTAATTATGTACATTCCCGTTCCGTAATGCAAGCAGGCACAAATATAATTTTGCTTTCTTATTCTTCCGAATAACCTCTCTTTGGTCTCCTGTTCCTTGTTCCTTCTCGGAAATTCGCTTATTATGCCGAAACACAACAACACGAGGCGAACGCACCAGGAGAGCGGTGTTGCAGTGGCTAAAAATGCAAAACTATAGTGAATTTATGGCGATCTTAGCGGATTCCTTTTCATTTGTTGTTTAATGAAGATGTGTGAATGGAACTGATTACATGCTCGCACTGTGCTGCTGAGTCGTTGTTTCAAACCTTCTAATATGACGTTTAATGGGGCACACTGTTCGCTTCTGTTTTTAGCGTGTCATTTTTGTTTCTATGATTCTAATCATTCTCTTTTTTTTCTTTTCTCGTATGGGATCAGTTAGGTTTGACGGCCTGCCTTGCAGACGACCAGGCACTACGCGTTATCTTTCCTTTAACTATTTTGCAGAGACCCATCGTTCACCTTAAACGGCTTCGCGGAATGCTCGCGCGGTGCTCACGGGTAAAAAACGTCGAGGATGCTGGTGTACCATTGATTAATTCAGTTTTGAAGGAAAACAAGTGATTGACTTAAAGCAGCTTATCTCAGACTGGTTGACGAAATGATACCCAGAATTCTGTTGAGGCGTATGAGTACTTAGGCTGATTTTTTTTCTTGGGGGGGTGGGGGTAGGGGTGGTGGGTGGTACGGGGGGTAGGGGGTTGGGAAAAGATTTCGCTGCGGGGAAATATAAGCGGAGAGCCGTGGTGATCTTGATAGAGAGAGTGGTTCACGCTGCTCAATCTAAGCCAGTTGTTTTGACCCGTGTGATTTTAATAGTTGGCACAGTATTCGAAGACGTAATCTAGCCCTTTCTCTCAAAATGCCGCGGGTTCAACTAGTCATCGTGGAATTCCCAGGATTTAGAAACCATTACCATCGCCACCTGGAGGGAAGTGGTGGAAACGGGGGGGGGGGGTCTTGACCTCCCAGGAACATCAACATCATCATCCTTAATTATTAGCTGCAGGTATTACCATTTTCCCGCACAATAATTATATTTGGTTGCTGGGTAATGTACAATATTTAATCAATATTCTGGTAACTTTTAATTTTGTGCCGGTATATCAAACTTCCTTGCGCTCATAAAGATACACTGTTAGCGTCATCATCATCGCCATCATCTAGAGAGTCAAAGGCATGTGTCGCTGCATGATCTTTGCAGTATGATATACATGAGAACTGGCGCGTTTACCTGCTGGACAATCCGAATTTCATCAATGTGGACTGGGTTGTGGGCACTCTTTGTAATGCGTCATGCGCGCATGTGCAGTAATGTGGGATCCATATGGATCTTGAAATGGGTGTGGAAAGAGGGTGGATGAGGGCCTGGTATGACAAGAAATTACATGGTTGTCACATGAGCAGGTGTGATGTCATATTACAGCGTCGTCACGTGACTAGGTTTGATGACACATTACATCGCCGTCAAGTGACCTGGTATGACGTCACACTCATATGATGTCATTACTAATAATACGAGTTAGTCTTTGCGCTACCCAGTTATATTAATTAGCATTGATTAATTATGTGACGTCATCTTCGTCGCGTTAGTCGACGGCTGGTGACGTCGCATCGCGCCGTTTCTTGCGGATATGACCTGGAAAATGAGCCATCTGATGCTTTCGCATTAATAAAAGAAGCCTCTCGCTTCTACACAGACGTAAATACAACCTGCCTCTGTTGGTGTACTACAGTTGCAGCTTGTTAAATGTTTTCGAAAGCAACATACAGAGGACAGAAAAGAGCATTCTCGCTATGCCGCATACAGGTAGAAAATCAAAATATACTGATATGCGTCTGCACAACCGTCGCATGGGAAAGTAGATCAACGAGTATCGTGAATACCTCCCCCTCCTCCCAATTTCTGGTAAATGGTGTAGAATGGCTGTGTTTGTCAATTGCCGGTTCATGCGTGAATGAGCGAGAGGCTTCCGATTCGAACAAGTACTATACACGAAGCAGGTTTCAAAGTATTGGCACATATAAAGTACTCACCGACGTACTGGTGGTAACCGCATATTGGACACCCCTGCCAGCATATACTTTCCAAAGGCTCATCCCAGATTATAAACTTCTCCTATTGCGTTTACATCAATAGTGTCTGTACACACCGTATTAAATAGTACCATTATCATTTAGGCTTTCGTGTCTCACAAGATTCTCAGAATTGCTTTTAACTGAAAAACTTCTTAATCGCTTTTGTTTTGTTTTTCGTTAATTTTCTGAGGGCGAGCAGCCGACCTAAACCGCACAATTTGAGGTTGAGGTGAGGTTGAGTGAGGTCAGCAGTGGCCTCAGGAAAAGTGAGGTGAGGGCGTCTAAGGATACCTAAACCTCAACTCACGAGGTTGAGGTTGAGTGAGGTTGGCACATTATTTTTGAGGTTAAGGTGAGGTCCAGATATTTTATGTCAAATGCCCACCTGTGAATTAGCGACACGCTATCTGCTTCATTCATCAGCGGCTGAGGCAGATGCTGGCTAGACTCCGAAGCGGCACCCGGCGCTAGCGGCGACCTACGTACTGCGCGCGTGCTAGGGGTGGCAGTACAGAGATGCCTGAAAGGGGGAGGAGTAGCGAGGGTGCGTCGATAGATGGCGCAGAACGCAGTTCTGCCACGCTTTTCGACGCCCCGCAATATTGTGGTCGCGACAGTACATTGACGCAAACTTGCTCATTGACGCGTGTTCCAGAAGTACTATCATGAGCAATATGAGCAGGAACACGAGGGCGCGTCCCCGACGGCCTCGAAGTCTACTTGTAGCGATACGTGGCGGTCGCTTTCAGAAATAACATGGAAAGGGAGGTGCATTTTATTCTGAGAAGGAGGCAACGCAAACCAACCTTTTGCTGCGGACAATGCTGCGAAAAGCGGCCGTCGTGCATCGCCACCAGGAGGGTTTGAGGCTCCCTTGTTCCTGCTCATATTGCTCATGATAGTACTGCCGCTTGTGCCTCCTCTGACAAAGTGGTTGTTCGTCTTCCACGATCACTAAGGAAAAATACATAATTCTGTCAGGAGAGTGCACCTCCAGCTTTCCCCGTTAATAACCGTCCCAGGCACAATTGTCGATTTGTAAGTACCATCCTCGGAGCACTTGTACGACTCAGCACTGGTACGTTGTACGACGCAGCATTCAGCGAACTTCGATCATGGCAGATAATTGAGGGGGACGCTTAGTCACTGGTTACGTGTGAGGACCCGATATTATACAGCCTCGTTGTGCCCCCTTAATGCGCTACCACTTAGCAGCCGCAGAACTGAGACTTAACTCAAATTTAATTTCATTTTATCGACTTCCATGTGTGTGTTGGTAGACGATTCGACCCAGATTGATTGCTGACTCAAGCTCTAACTACAATTCTGTGCTAAATCTCACGAACATTCCTGTACAACCAGTGTCGCATTCGTGCGATAATTTCGGGCCCGCAGTTTAAGTGCCAGAAATGCCTCACCGGGCAAGATGGTGTGCGCTTTCTCTGATTGCCTATAATGCAAGACAATTATTTGATTATACCAAATGGGAAATACTCTTTGAAACTAATTTCGTTTCAAATTCCAAATTCAATTTTATTCTATTTCTATTCTTTCATTTCACACTAAGACAAATGAATCCAGGAGAATGCCCTAACGTGTGACGATGGCGTACGCCGGTTTTTTTTTCTACAGCGAGGCTTCCTATGCTATCGCTTAAAGCAACACAGTGTTCCGATGTTTCCGCGTCGACGATGCCTCACATTGTCGTGACACATTAGATGGCCGAACTTATCTTTCCAGGCAGCAGCGGATGTTAAATCATTGCCTATGGCTGCTTGCGCCTTTGTCGTAATGTATGCTTTCGGCGTGCGCATACGGATAACGGTTTCCGTAACCCACTCGTCCCAAGGGCATTGATAAATGCCCGGTGCTTGTTCCGGCCCGGCTTCAGTGCGGGGCGCGTATCACCTTCCACTCGGATGCGATAGCCTCGCCCTTCATGCGTGCCTTCTATCGCCACTTTTTTTTTCTCCCAGCTTCCCCTTGTAGCGGCACATGGCTATGCGTTAACGGAGCCGCGCTTCTTATGTGTTATACGTGTGCAGAAAAAATTAACGCAAACCTGTTCTCTCATTAAGCTATAAATGCCCTAACTTAATTAGATGCGCTTTTAAAAACAGAAGCCGACCGTCAAGCCACGACAGTTCTGAAGAAATTCTGTTTTCTGGTGTTTATCGAACGAAAGCCGGATAGTACACTAGCACTTTTCAAAGTTAACAGCTTACCACGTTCAGCACGCGTAAATGCATGCTCGGAAATAAATTAAGCTTTATTTTTGTTGAGGTTAAAAGGGTGCACACAATTTCATGGCTTAGCTTTCAAGAGAGGCACGGCGTCAAAATATATGCGCGCTTAATCATGATGTTTCAGTGTTTTTTATACCTATAAAATTTATTAGAATATAAGTTATCAAAGCCGAGCCTATTAAAACACACCCTGAAGTGGGTCCTTAGGAACTTCGAAGTGAGCCTACATTCCATTAATAAATCATTAGAAAAGAGAATGAATAACACACGCAAGCTCGAAGGTGGATGAGCCTGCATCCACGCTTAGCAGAGAGACAGTCAATTACAGATTGGCTTCCTCGCATGAAGTGATGGCAATGGTCAAATTATTACACCGGGAGCACCAACAGACGCATAACAAGGCACGATCCACTCGCTGCCTTTTGCGATACCCAATTAAGAAACATCCAGTAGTAAAATATGCACAAAAACATACGTGCTGATATCTGCACACCACTTTTTAAGAACCCTTCAAAGGAAGAGGCACTGCTGGCCTCTTTTCTCAATGCAACAGAGTGCCAGGCACGCCACCTGCATTTCCATCCGCTTTATGCACTAAGCTCAAAAGGGGTCATAGTCCAAGGTTCGACGGAACACCGTCTGGTCAGGGCGAAGCATGATTTATTCACAAATGAAAATTGGGTCACTGACCAAGTCGAAAGATGAAAAATGACGTTTCGGGTCCCATACGGGGCCCTTGTTCACAATGAGGCTGTCACAGAAGAAGGAATGGTTATATACGCTTCAGAATCTTCTGCAATCTTTTCACGTAGATAGGATGTAGCGTGCCCTGATTCTTGTTTAGCGTGTTGGCCGTTGTCTGGTTGATTAGGGATTCTAGATGAAGTCTTGCAGATAGGTTTCTTTCCGTCGCCAAGATTTCCACCTCATCCCAGCCAATCTCGTGGCCAGTGGACAGCACGTGCTCTGCAACTGCATTTTTTGCTGCGCGCTTGTTTCTGACGTCGCCCTGGTGCTCCTTCATGCGCCGCTGGAAGTTCCCGGTTTCCCCAATGTAGACGGAGGGGCAGTCGCTGCAAGGGATCCTATAAACAACGCCAGGGAACTTGGCACGTGGTAGCGGGTCCTTCACGTTGACCACATCGGCTCGCAGTTTGCTAGTTGGCACGTGTGCAATGTGCACTTCGTGTTTACGGAAAATCCTAGAAAGGGCCTCGCTGATCTGACGCACGTAGGGAATCGCAGCACGTTTTATCTTTTTTGTCAGCTGTTGTGCTCCTCATGTGTAGGTGGCTTTCTTGGTGACTTTGCTGGTAAAATTTCTAGGGTAGCCGTTTCGCTCAAGATCGTGCTGTATAAGCTTCATCTCGTTGCCAAGGCTGACCGGGTCGGAACAGATGTTTTTAGCACGGTTGACAAGTGACGCAACCACTGAACGCTTGTGAGCCGTAGGATGAGCGGAATCAAAATCTAGGTATCTCCCCGTGTGCGTTGCTTTTCGGAAGACGCTGAAGGCTAACCGATGCGCATCACGTTTGACGAGCATGATCCCGTTCTTGGATGTGCTCGTCAAACGTGATGCGCATCGGTTAGCCTTCAGCGTCTTCCGAAAAGCAACGCACACGGGGAGATACCTGGATTTTGATTCCGCTCATCCTACGGCTCACAAGCGTTCAGTGGTTGCGTCACTTGTCAACCGTGCTAAAAACATCTGTTCCGACCCGGTCAGCCTTGGCAACGAGATGAAGCTTATACAGCACGATCTTGAGCGAAACGGCTACCCTAGAAATTTTACCAGCAAAGTCACCAAGAAAGCCACCTACACACGAGGAGCACAACAGCTGACAAAAAAGATAAAACGTGCTGCGATTCCCTACGTGCGTCAGATCAGCGAGGCCCTTTCTAGGATTTTCCGTAAACACGAAGTGCACATTGCACACGTGCCAACTAGCAAACTGCGAGCCGATGTGGTCAACGTGAAGGACCCGCTACCACGTGCCAAGTTCCCTGGCGTTGTTTATAGGATCCCTTGCAGCGACTGCCCCTCCGTCTACATTGGGGAAACCGGGAACTTCCAGCGGCGCATGAAGGAGCACCAGGGCGACGTCAGAAACAAGCGCGCAGCAAAAAATGCAGTTGCAGAGCACGTGCTGTCCACTGGCCACGAGATTGGCTGGGATGAGGTGGAAATCTTGGCGACGGAAAGAAACCTATCTGCAAGACTTCATCTAGAATCCCTAATCATCCAGACAACGGCCAACACGCTAAACAAGAATCAGGGCACGCTACATCCTATCTACGTGAAAAGATTGCAGAAGATTCTGAAGCGTATATAACCATTCCTTCTTCTGTGACAGCCTCATTGTGAACAAGGGCCCCGTATGGGACCCGAAACGTCATTTTTCATCTTTCGACTTGGTCAGTGACCCAATTTTCATTTGTGAATAAATCAAAAGGGGTCATGACATGGCCTACCAACAAATCGTGGTTCTACGTTGCAGGTGCTAGCTAAAATGTTGTTATGCGCATTTTAAAAGAAGTAGGACTCCACGCGAGCACTTGAGCTAGAAATTGCAATTAGAAGTTATCGGCTCTAAGCCCCTCCCCCTGGCAGCGACGGCCATATTGAAGCAGCCTGAGTGACGTCATAAACCGAGAGCGCCTTCGTCTGCTGCAAAACTGCCGCGCGCATGGTTGGTGCGGAGACCTGACATGGCACATTGTGGCGCAGCCGCAGAGATTGGACCGAAGCTAGACGAAAAAGAAAAGAACACGTTCCTTTGTTTCATTTGTCCCCCTCTAGGGACTTCCCCCCTTCACCCGTACGGCGACTACGCGCCATGCGCAGTTCAGTCGTTCAGTCCTCAGTCGCCAGCAAGCACGTGACAATCAGTTTATGTCGTAATTGAACGCGAGCGCGCTAGTGTTGCCTGACACGCGCACAGTTCAGAACTTTTAAAGATTCAATTATAAATTAGACCAAATGAGGTCAACTTTTGCCCATTTGTTCCGAGATGCACAGCAGACAAAATGCAACAAACAGCTCGAGTCTAGAAAATGGGGTCATGACCCCACGAATGGTCTGAGTCCAATTCACTGATCATAAACACTGGAAAAAGCAAAGCTGTACTTTTTAGACCTCGTAATAAGGATCCTGCTGTCTCACAAGTTCATTTAAAAATTGGTTCTTCAGTCATTCAAATAGTTCCTACGGTCAAAATCCTAGGAGTGCTTTTTAATGAAAATTTATCATGGGATGAACACGTTGAAAAAGTCAGGGACAAGTTGTCCAAGGCTGCTGGTATGGTGTCCAGCCTGCGATACCTCTTTCCAAAGCATATTAAGCTGATGCTGTACAACGCACTGTTTTCCTCTGTTGCTAACTATTGTATCTTGGTCTGGGGAACAACATCATTTACGAATATCAAACGGTTGCATTTACTTCAAAAGAAAATTGTTCGAAATATTGTTAACGCTTCACGTTTTGAACATACGGAACCGATCTTTGCATCGCTTCGCATCACCCCCCTTCCACAAGTCTTTGAATCTATACTACTGAGGTGGTATACAACAAGTATTAGAAAAAATAATCTATTTATGGTGCACCTGTCGAACTTAAAATGTAAAGAACTGATGTATGCCACCCGTACTGGTTTCACATGGTTTGTGCCAAAAACTCGTACGAATTATGGTCGCCAAATGCTTTCACACACTCTTCCGTCCTCATTAAATAAGGCATCTAAATTTGTGTGCACTTAGGTACCGTGAGAGTTGTGCTTATTACTAACTGAGAGTTGTACTTATTATTTGTATTTTCTTTCATGTATGCTTACTTGCCGTTTTATTTTATTTTCATATTCATGTAATGATCCTGTTATTAACATATATGACACCCTGTATACCATCCTGATGCTGCTGTCAAGTCATTGTACGGTGCGTCGACCCCTGTCAAGCCTTCTCTCTGGCTTTTTGTCGACGCACCCAACATCCTCAAGATGTTGAATAAATTGAATTTAATTGAATTGAAATATTGCACAAAATAATAAAGGAATCCTTACGAGTACCCCTTTTTCTGGCGTCTATGACCTGCCTGAACAACGCAGCCTATCACCTCCAGCTCTTGGCTTTCATCTTTGAAGACTTCAAATCTTAGGGGGTTTTCTGTTGACAAAGAAATGACGGTATCATGCCACATCCAGGAATGTAGTCGAGGGCCACAGGAACTTTCTTCATGGATTCCAATCGGCCTCACAATCCTCGCTTAAATTAAACTGTTTTTGTTAAATATATAGTTTTTAAGTGTTTAAAGAGACGGTGGTAATGTCAAAGGTGCAGTGTGCTGACTTTTACCGACCATTTTGTTTTCATGCGGCAGTCGAAAAACCTTTGCCAAAGTAAACGTACAGCCGGCCGTAGAGCTGACGAACACGACAGAAAAATTTGGGGAAATGCCGCTTTCCCATCGTAGTTTTCACCTTAATCGCTGCGGTGGCTGATTGGACAATGACGACCCATCGCCTAGGCAATTTTGATCGCCATATTAACTGAGAACCATGGGCTTCTTTGAAGCTATGCTTTAGAGCACTAGAGCTTTATTTATATATATATATATATATATATATATATATATATATATATATATATATATATATATATATATATATATATATATATATATATTTATGAAGAGAGCCAACAGTCACCGTAACCAAGGTGCATAGGGGAACGTTAATTTTATTATTATTTTTATTAATGTGTTATGCTTATCAGGGGGAGAATAATACTTAGATTAATAAATTGCTTAAAGAAAATTACTTATAAAGCAGCAGAAAAAACAACCATGCCGCCGGTGGGATCCGAACCCACGACCTCCGAATATCGCGTCCGGTGCTCTTACCAACTGAGCTACGGCGACGGCTGTCCAATCTGCTGCTCTCGTGGGTATTTATGTTTACTGCGTGTGAGCGAGCCTTGAGAGTGTTCACCAGCGCCACCCTCGACCATAGCGGCGGACGTAGCACGTCCTGTAATACCGCGAGCGTGACGTAGAACGTCATCTAACGGAGAGGGCGGAAACTGTGCGAGAGCCCTCTTATGCTACCTATGGCATCAAGACTGCCAGAACCGAGACCCTCGTTAAGCTATTAGCAGACAGGTTAAAGGAAATGAGGGGCCCGTTTGACAAATTTATGAAGGGAGCCAACAGTCACCGAAACCAAGGTGCATAGGGGAACGTTAATTTTATTATTATTTTTTTTTAATGTGTTATGCTTATCAGGGGGAGAATAATACTTAGATTAATAAATTGCTTAAAGAAAATTACTTATAAAGCAGCAGAAAAAACAACCATGCCGCCGGTGGGATCCGAACCCACGACCTCCGAATATCGCGTCCGGTGCTCTTACCAACTGAGCTACGGCGACGGCTGTCCAATCTGCTGCTCTCGTGGGTATTTATGTTTACTGCGTGTGAGCGAGCCTTGAGAGTGTTCACCAGCGCCACCCTCGACCATAGCGGCGGACGTAGCACGTCCTGTAATACCGCGAGCGTGACGTAGAACGTCATCTAACGGAGAGGGCGGAAACTGTGCGAGAGCCCTCTTATGCTACCTATGGCATCAAGACTGCCAGAACCGAGACCCTCGTTAAGCTATTAGCAGACAGGTTAAAGGAAATGAGGGGCCCGTTTGACAAATTTATGAAGAGAGCCAACAGTCACCGAAACCAAGGTGCATAGGGGAACGTTAATTTTATTATTATTTTTTTTAATGTGTTCTGCTTATCAGGGGGAGAATAATACTTAGATTAATAAATTGCTTAAAGAAAATTACTTATAAAGCAGCAGAAAAAACAACCATGCCGCCGGTGGGATCCGAACCCACGACCTCCGAATATCGCGTCCGGTGCTCTTACCAACTGAGCTACGGCGACGGCTGTCCAATCTGCTGCTCTCGTGGGTATTTATGTTTACTGCGTGTGAGCGAGCCTTGAGAGTGTTCGCCAGCGCCACCCTCGACCATAGCGGCGGACGTAGCACGTCCTGTAATACCGCGAGCGTGACGTAGAACGTCATCTAACGGAGAGGGCGGAAACTGTGCGAGAGCCCTCTTATGCTACCTATGGCATCAAGACTGCCAGAACCGAGACCCTCGTTAAGCTATTAGCAGACAGGTTAAAGGAAATGAGGGGCCCGTTTGACAAATTTATGAAGAGAGCCAACAGTCACCGAAACCAAGGTGCATAGGGAAACGTTAATTTTTTTATTATTATTTTTTTTAATGTGTTATGCTTATCAGGGGAGAATAATACTTAGATTAATAAATTGCTTAAAGAAAATTACTTATAAAGCAGCAGAAAAAACAACCATGCCGCCGGTGGGATCCGAACCCACGACCTCCGAATATATATATATATATATATATATATATATATATATATATATATATATATATATATATATATATATATATTTATGAAGGGAGCCAACAGTCACCGAAACCAAGGTGCATAGGGAAACGTTAATTTTTTTATTATTATTTTTTTTAATGTGTTATGCTTATCAGGGGAGAATAATACTTAGATTAATAAATTGCTTAAAGAAAATTACTTATAAAGCAGCAGAAAAAAACAACCATGCCGCCGGTGGGATCCGAACCCACGACCTCCGAATATCGCGTCCGGTGCTCTTACCAACTGAGCTACGGCGACGGCTGTCCAATCTGCTGCTCTCGTGGGTATTTATGTTTACTGCGTGTGAGCGAGCCTTGAGAGTGTTCACCAGCGCCACCCTCGACCATAGCGGCGGACGTAGCACGTCCTGTAATACCGCGAGCGTGACGTAGAACGTCATCTAACGGAGAGGGCGGAAACTGTGCGAGAGCCCTCTTATGCTACCTATGGCATCAAGACTGCCAGAACCGAGACCCTCGTTAAGCTATTAGCAGACAGGTTAAAGGAAATGAGGGGCCCGTTTGACAAATTTATGAAGGGAGCCAACAGTCACCGAAACCAAGGTGCATAGGGGAACGTTAATTTTATTATTATTTTTTTTAATGTGTTATGCTTATCAGGGGGAGAATAATACTTAGATTAATAAATTGCTTAAAGAAAATTACTTATAAAGCAGCAGAAAAAACAACCATGCCGCCGGTGGGATCCGAACCCACGACCTCCGAATATCGCGTCCGGTGCTCTTACCAACTGAGCTACGGCGACGGCTGTCCAATCTGCTGCTCTCGTGGGTATTTATGTTTACTGCGTGTGAGCGAGCCTTGAGAGTGTTCACCAGCGCCACCCTCGACCATAGCGGCGGACGTAGCACGTCCTGTAATACCGCGAGCGTGACGTAGAACGTCATCTAACGGAGAGGGCGGAAACTGTGCGAGAGCCCTCTTATGCTACCTATGGCATCAAGACTGCCAGAACCGAGACCCTCGTTAAGCTATTAGCAGACAGGTTAAAGGAAATGAGGGGCCCGTTTGACAAATTTATGAAGGGAGCCAACAGTCACCGAAACCAAGGTGCATAGGGGAACGTTAATTTTATTATTATTTTTTTTTAATGTGTTATGCTTATCAGGGGGAGAATAATACTTAGATTAATAAATTGCTTAAAGAAAATTACTTATAAAGCAGCAGAAAAAACAACCATGCCGCCGGTGGGATCCGAACCCACGACCTCCGAATATCGCGTCCGGTGCTCTTACCAACTGAGCTACGGCGACGGCTGTCCAATCTGCTGCTCTCGTGGGTATTTATGTTTACTGCGTGTGAGCGAGCCTTGAGAGTGTTCACCAGCGCCACCCTCGACCATAGCGGCGGACGTAGCACGTCCTGTAATACCGCGAGCGTGACGTAGAACGTCATCTAACGGAGAGGGCGGAAACTGTGCGAGAGCCCTCTTATGCTACCTATGGCATCAAGACTGCCAGAACCGAGACCCTCGTTAAGCTATTAGCAGACAGGTTAAAGGAAATGAGGGGCCCGTTTGACAAATTTATGAAGGGAGCCAACAGTCACCGAAACCAAGGTGCATAGGGGAACGTTAATTTTTTTATTATTATTTTTTTTAATGTGTTATGCTTATCAGGGGAGAATAATACTTAGATTAATAAATTGCTTAAAGAAAATTACTTATAAAGCAGCAGAAAAAACAACCATGCCGCCTGTGGGATCCGAACCCACGACCTCCGAATATCGCGTCCGGTGCTCTTACCAACTGAGCTACGGCGACGGCTGTCCAGGGTGGCGCTGGTGAACACTCTCAAGGCTCGCTCACACGCAGTAAACATAAATACCCACGAGAGCAGCAGATTGGACAGCCGTCGCCGTAGCTCAGTTGGTAAGAGCACCGGACGCGATATTCGGAGGTCGTGGGTTCGGATCCCACCGGCGGCATGGTTGTTTTTTCTGCTGCTTTATAAGTAATTTTCTTTAAGCAATTTATTAATCTAAGTATTATTCTCCCCCTGATAAGCATAACACATTAAAAAAAATAATAATAAAAAAATTAACGTTTCCCTATGCACCTTGGTTTCGGTGACTGTTGGCTCCCTTCATAAATTTGTCAAACGGGCCCCTCATTTCCTTTAACCTGTCTGCTAATAGCTTAACGAGGGTCTCGGTTCTGGCAGTCTTGATGCCATAGGTAGCATAAGAGGGCTCTCGCACAGTTTCCGCCCTCTCCGTTAGATGACGTTCTACGTCACGCTCGCGGTATTACAGGACGTGCTACGTCCGCCGCTATGGTCGAGGGTGGCGCTGGTGAACACTCTCAAGGCTCGCTCACACGCAGTAAACATAAATACCCACGAGAGCAGCAGATTGGACAGCCGTCGCCGTAGCTCAGTTGGTAAGAGCACCGGACGCGATATTCGGAGGTCGTGGGTTCGGATCCCACCGGCGGCATGGTTGTTTTTTCTGCTGCTTTATAAGTAATTTTCTTTAAGCAATTTATTAATCTAAGTATTATTCTCCCCTGATAAGCATAACACATTAAAAAAATAATAATAATAAAATTAACGTTCCCCTATGCACCTTGGTTTCGGTGACTGTTGGCTCCCTTCATAAATTTGTCAAACGGGCCCCTCATTTCCTTTAACCTGTCTGCTAATAGCTTAACGAGGGTCTCGGTTCTGGCAGTCTTGATGCCATAGGTAGCATAAGAGGGCTCTCGCACAGTTTCCGCCCTCTCCGTTAGATGACGTTCTACGTCACGCTCGCGGTATTACAGGACGTGCTACGTCCGCCGCTATGGTCGAGGGTGGCGCTGGTGAACACTCTCAAGGCTCGCTCACACGCAGTAAACATAAATACCCACGAGAGCAGCAGATTGGACAGCCGTCGCCGTAGCTCAGTTGGTAAGAGCACCGGACGCGATATTCGGAGGTCGTGGGTTCGGATCCCACCGGCGGCATGGTTGTTCTTTCTGCTGCTTTATAAGTAATTTTCTTTAAGCAATTTATTAATCTAAGTATTATTCTCCCCCTGATAAGCATAACACATTAAAAAAATAATAATAATAAAATTAACGTTCCCCTATGCACCTTGGTTTCGGTGACTGTTGGCTCCCTTCATAAATTTGTCAAACGGGCCCCTCATTTCCTTTAACCTGTCTGCTAATAGCTTAACGAGGGTCTCGGTTCTGGCAGTCTTGATGCCATAGGTAGCATAAGAGGGCTCTCGCACAGTTTCCGCCCTCTCCGTTAGATGACGTTCTACGTCACGCTCGCGGTATTACAGGACGTGCTACGTCCGCCGCTATGGTCGAGGGTGGCGCTGGTGAACACTCTCAAGGCTCGCTCACACGCAGTAAACATAAATACCCACGAGAGCAGCAGATTGGACAGCCGTCGCCGTAGCTCAGTTGGTAAGAGCACCGGACGCGATATTCGGAGGTCGTGGGTTCGGATCCCACCGGCGGCATGGTTGTTTTTTCTGCTGCTTTATAAGTAATTTTCTTTAAGCAATTTATTAATCTAAGTATTATTCTCCCCCTGATAAGCATAACACATTAAAAAAAAAATAATAATAAAATTAACGTTCCCCTATGCACCTTGGTTTCGGTGACTGTTGGCTCTCTTCATAAATTTGTCAAACGGGCCCCTCATTTCCTTTAACCTGTCTGCTAATATATATATATATATATATATATATATATATATATATATATATATATATATATATATATATATATATATATATATATATATATATATATAGGAAGACTGCCGATCGGGTTCAAACCCGGGAGCTCGGCTACTGATCCGGAGTTGCCGCGTTCGAACCCGACCGCGGCGGCTGCGTTTTTATGGAGGCAAAACGCTAAGGCGCCCGTGTGCTGTGCGATGTCAGTGCACGTTAAAGATCCCTTAGGTGGTCGAAATTATCCGGAACCCTCCACTACGGCGCCTCTTTCTTCCTCTTCTTTCACTCCCTCCTCTATTCCTTCCCTTACGGCGCGGTTCAGGTGTCCAACGATATATAAGACAGATACTTCGCCATTTTCCTTACCACAAAAACTAAGTATTATTATTATTATTATTATTATATCTATCGCATATATTACCAACCGCTTTCTGCTGGTAGAAGCGCGGCCGCTGGCAGCACCACTCTTCGTTGAGTGGCACCCTTCTTTTTAAAAAAAAACGCGCCTTGTAATATGATTAAATCTCGGGGATAAGCTGTCTACGAAACCGTGACTAGTTACGAGAGAAACAGAACTGAGGCGCCTGAGGTGTGTTCCAGTGAAACTAAGCTCTTATTCTACTCCGTCGCTCTTATAAATATAGTATATCGAGTCCTGATAATATGTAATAAATCGACTCCAGACCGAATAGCATTGCCAGGCAGAAAGAGAAAGCTTGAAAGCACCACTGCCCCACATCGGCTGTGTCTTGATTTCGCCAATTTAAAATTTGAATTGCTGCGAAAACCGCGAGTTTCACATTTTGTTGTTAACATAAAGAAAAATTTACGATAATATGAAAATAAATTACTCGCTTCCTACAGCAGGCTGTCTCTTTAAAGTGGACACGGTCTAATTCTTCTCTGTCGTGTCTTCCAGATTGCGTCTTCGTCTTCAACTGAATAAAAAAGAAGAGCAGACTCAAGGACGCTGTCTACGTTCACAATACCGTTGGAATCACGCCTCGAGCCCGGAATTATGTCGCAACTTTTGCGTAAAAGCTTCAAGTCCCACCGTAGGGCACACAGCACACCGCCGGTATCTCTGGTGACAGCCACGGACAAGAACCCCAGGAACACCTTGCCTACGGTGAAGGCGACTCTCACTGAAGTTCCCGAGCACGAGGAACTGCGCAGCGGCGGAACAAGACATGGTTCGCTCGACTTCAACGCCCCGATGTCTGTGGTGCCCAGGTCGGTTGATGAGGCGAAGATTGGCCTGGCCAAATACAGCACCCAGACTTCCGCCCGAGTGAGCCTCCCGAAGAACCGCGACTGGCTTCGGTGAGTTACAAACCATGCTAAACGAGCAAGTCATATCTCCTATCAGATAATGTTATCGAAAGTGTGCCACTTCACTACTTAGTGCCATGGAAATGTGGAATTGTTTTACGATAAGCTCTCTAGGAGTTATATCAGAGGTGCCTATGGTAGCTTATCGAGAGACCATCACAGCGGCACTAAAAGAAAGCAATTATGTATTTAGTATTTTCCACTGCGCCTTAACCATGAGCCGCGCTGCCGGAAATAGTACCACCCTACTAAGTCTAAAAAATGTTTGTACTAATAGCAACTCTTGTGATCAGGCCGAAAGCCAGTCAAAAAAGACGAGCGCTGGTACAGCTCACAGGATATGCGCAACAAACCCAATCCCCTCACCGGACAGGGACATCAAACAGATAAGCAACACAACTATCGCTCGCTCGCCAAAAAAAAGTTCTTTTTGGAGCAGGCGAACCGAAGTTGTGCTAATGCAATCTTCACTATGCAACTTGATGCTTAAGTTGCCAAACAGTTGGTAGCAGCCACACTCGCGAAAATGGCGAGGCAAGTCTTGTCCGTCAGCAGAACCCATTGTGGCGTTCGCGCAGCCGGTGATTGATACACCGGCCTGTCTGGCCTATGTAGCCCTCTTCGCGTGTGGGGGAAAACATACACTAGGCTTGTGGAAAATTTTGTGAAAACATTTTCATGCTTCGCCGTACAACTGGGAATTCTCGATTTGCCTCGTGGTATGGGCGAGCACGGGCCCGAGAGCTTGCAGAGAGCTGAGAATATAACGTTAACGCCCTGCTTACCTGCAATTTTCTTAATTTCTTGGGCGAGCTTGTGCAGAAAAAGCATAACTTCAATTCTTTTTTGTTCAGCGAGAACATCAACCAGCCCTGGCATTCTCTTTTTGTTTTCTTAATCCTCTGAAGTAGGCATTCAGCTAACGCTTTTAAAAAGCTCATCCGCTGCCTCCAAACGTAGGACTTGTTTCTCAAAGCTGCTCTTCATAGCATGGTGACAGCATTTTTCCAGAGCACTGCGGAAACTCAAGATAGCACTTCCATTTTTCACCATCTTAAAATGTGCGGACGCAAAAGGCAATAATGCCTTCTTGCTTCTGCCAAAGGAGGAAAGGTTGAATATTAAACAAGACTCTGTTACGTACTTGAGAGGCGCTTCGGTGCCTAAGGATGTTGATGACCTGCTTCAGAATAGCGCTAAGTACAGCTTGGGACCAAGTTTTAAGAGCCATGAGATCTCGCCACGTTCGCAGAGTGGCTGACGAATCTCACAAGGATTAAAGACATCGCTCTTTTTTGAGAGAGTTGACATCCATTTGATGACGCATGACAAGCAGTTAGGGCACAGCAACTGCGTATACTCTATCTTTTCGTCCACCACTTTGTCCAAAATGACTTTACCCTTCTCGAAGCGGACAACAAAGGTGGTTTTGTGGTTCTTCCGATAAGTAATTTCGAGGAGAACGCAGGAGACGCCATAGCGAAGAATTTCGCACTTACCTAATGCAAGCAGTGAAGCGCTTGAGAGATAACCTTTTATAAGCTTCTCCAAGGGGCAAGAATGCAAGGGGAGCCGCCTACAGGTGTTCATTTCTGCAAAAACCCACAAAGCGGGTTGCCCCTTGCGAGCCATTGTAACGGAAGCAGGTTCTTGGCAGTCACTACTATGTCCATTTCTTAAGCGACGCGAGACGTCCCTCACAGTGCTGGATCCGTACAGCGCGGCTAGCTCGGCAGAGGTGATGGAAGAGCTCGGCAAAGGTATTGCGAGGCCACTACGGGTGCTTCGGCCGACATTGAAGATCTGTTCTGCAGCATTCCTCACGACGAACGTTTTGTAGTATTGCGGGAAGTTATTGATTAAAACCGGTTCCATGGGGTTTCAGATCGCATGTGGTATGTCAATTTAGGCTGTTTTTAGAAATTCCGTTCTGTTACCTGTCCTCCACCATTGTTGATTTTAAGGGCTCTTTGTACCTACAGAAAAAAGGAATACGTATTGGCGATAGCGTCGCTCCTGTGTAGTGTACAATTTTTTCTTACCGAATTTTGACCATTCACTTAAAGGCATTCTTCTAGAGAAGCGTTTGTGCATAGCATTTAGGTATGCTGACCATTTCTTGATGCTTTTAGAGCTTTCTCCTAATGACTCCTTGCCTGTAGCTGCAAAAGATATATTAAATGCTTTTAAAGCTTCCTTTCCCTCTCCTAACTTCACAAATGAACATTCTAGCCACCGTTCCATATAGTTTCTTAGACGTTCAACTAAGTTTTTATGAAGATGGCCATTTATGCTGGATGTTTTCACCTGGGAGAAGCAAGGCATTGTTGCCTTTTGCGTCCGCAGATTCCAAGATTGCGAAAAGAGGAATTCCTGTGAATATCTCCCACAATGTTCTGGAAAAAAGCTCCCACCAAGGTATGAAGAGCAGCTTTGAGAAACAATTCTTACTTTTGGATGCAGCGGAGTTTCCAAGTGTCCTGCTAAAAGCGGCTGCCTGCTGAATACCTATTTCATAGGATTAAGAAAAAAGTAGGTGAGTCTGGTCGATGTTGTTGCCGCTGAACAAAAGAAGATTTGAAGTTATGCCTTATGTGCACCGGCTAGCCCACAAAATTAAGATAGTTACAGTTAAGCAGGGCGTTAATGTTACATTCTCTTCTGCCTGCAAGCTTTCGGGCCTGAGCTCGCGTATATCACGAGGGAAATCAAGAATTCCAAGTTCTACGACGAAGCATGAAAATGTTTTCACGAAATGTTCCACTGGCCTAGCGTATAACCTCCCCTCACATGAGAAAGGTTTACATCTGCCAAACAGCCCTGTGTATCACCTACCGGCTGCGCGAACACCAGAACTCATTGGGTTCTGCAGACGGACAAAACTTGCCTCAAAATTGTCGCGAGTGTGGCTGCTGCTGCTACCCGCTGTTTGGCAACGCAAGAATTCGTGGCAGAATCGGAGGGAAAGAAGAACAGAAATTTGTAGAAGCCTGCTCCATCAGATTGGATCAGCACAACTTCTGCACACCTGCTTGAAAAAGAATTTTTTTTTTTGGCGCGCGGGCAATAGTTTTACTGCTTATCAGTTTGATGCCACTGTCCGGTAATGAATTTGGTTTTGCTGCATATGCCGTGTGTGCCGTACTCGGAAAGTGCATTTCTCAATAAAGCACAGTTCCCAGTGCAGTCGTGGTTTTGTGCATTCCTCCTTCTTGTCGATCCCTGGTCTTTTTTTTTTTTACCGGTTCTTCGCTTAACTACCTACCAACTCTCCCAAATCTCAACTATTCTGCAAAAGTATTCTGAGTAAAATGGCGTTTGTTTAAGAATAGTATATTATTTTCCTCAGAATATAGGAATGCTCTTTGGTGTTTTCTATAATCCTTGAAACCTTATTGATTAAAATATAATAAATAATTTGTACTATTGACTACAAGAAAATTATTTTTATCTCTAAAGAACTTTTCTGCTGTTGCCGACATCGCCAGTCGTGTTTTCGTCCAAGTGGGTTTGAGCGAAACGTTTTGGGTGTTGTAAAACAATAAGATGTTTATGAGCTTAAGTAGGCTGTAATGCGTAGCCTCCAGCGTCGGCGACAGGGCGTTATCTTCCTGCCGCATGTAACACCACTCCAACCCTTGATAAGTATCTCGTATCTGTTTGCCGCCACTCACACTCCACTTGAAGTGGCCGCGACGACGTCAGGCAATGTCGGTTGGGCGTCGTCGATTGTGCCATAAAAAGTCAGTTTGACGATTTCCTTCATGGCGAGATGCCTTCATGTCACAAAAACCAGACCTATTGTACAAAAATTCGCTAAGTGCGGATGTGTATGCTTCACGGTTTACTCAGAAACGTCGCCTGTAGCCAGCCGAATGCGTTTAGTTTTATTATATTCAGACTCCGGCTATTCACGAAAAACTGCTGAGCTCAGGAAATTTCAGCGTTCAGAAGCCTCTAAGTTCCACCGTGTCCTTGCCTTGCGACAAATATTTGGGATTATCGGCAACGAATTTACCTAAGCAAGGCAGAATGATGGGCCTGTTGGTATGGCATCTTGAAGTAGAATTCTTGCCAGCCAAAAATTGGTTGCGTTTTAGCGTAGTTAAACCGCATAGACGTGCAAAACATGTGTTTAGACTGGTTGGCTCATGGTTTTGCTTCGATGGGCCGTGGGTACGTCTAACGACGATAATAGGTTAAACTCTAATCGAGGTTAAGCTGATCTAATCTGTTCGCCGCGCATATGAAAGTTCGTGACGACGGCGTGCAATGCATAGCGCAGGGGTGTGTTGAGATCATACAATGCTTGCCGCATGTAGTTTGCAATGCAGGATAGTCACCGCCCAGTTACAGCCAATCCCCTTTTGGATATGTGCCATTTTATGAGGCCAACAACAGCACTTTATCGGCAGGCGTGTTCGGCTGTGGTGATAGGCTTATGGTGTTGATTTTTTGCCTCCCACTTTCTATTCCGGGCATACTGTATTAATTCCAAAACGTACAGATACAAATTGGTTGAGAGCAGTTGAATGATATCGTCCGATTTCTCTTTTTAATGTAAATTAGAAACTTGCAAAAGTCATTTCCAATCGTCTGCAGCTAGTTGTCGCCGACTTATTAGGCTCGCATCAGGTCTGCGGTATCAGAGGCCGCAGCATCCAAACACGTATTCATATTTCACGGTTGGTATTGGAAACAGTATGAGATGAGAAAGGCCACGTAGCTCTTATTCAGGTTGACCTTGCAAAGACATTGATAAAGTTCGTCACGATTTCTTGTTAGTGGTCTTAGTGCTCATTGGCCTTTTCTACTCGCACCAACTGGACTTAGAATTACTTAGGATTTAGGAATTATTTACAGCAGCCAAACATCATTTGGCGTGGGGTCGCCGCACTAAATACTTTCTCGCCAAACTTTCGTGAAAAGAGGCAGACACCGAAGAAGAAAACATGCGAAAAGCGCAGATATTCAACGAAAAATGTTAACTCACACAGGGTAATATAATAAGGCAGTAATTATTTATTAGCATCCACCCAAGCTCAGCCATAAGGCTACAAATGCAAGCTCTACAGCTTCAACAGAAGCATAAAAATCCACCCTGGCCCAGGGTTCGAACCCCGTGACCAACCCAACGCATCATCGGGAACTCGTCCTACCAAGTAAGCTAACTGGCACGGCTAGCTGATGGTTGGGAGAGAGCGAACTGATCAAGAATTCCAAGTGCGAACGTTGTTGAGCGAATGTTTGAGGAATCCTCTGAGGTGGAGTCTATTTGTAATAAGGCAGTAATTAATCATTAGCGTCCCCCCAGGCGCAGCTTTACTGCTACAAAGGAAAGTTATATAGCTTCCACAGTAACTTCGTATTCACAGAGAAATTTTATTACAAGCCTGCTCCACTTTGAGGGACTCTTCTAATCATTGGACAAAAATAGAGCATTATACAGGGTGATTATAAAAAGAATGTTTGTGGCTTATAAAAAAGTAACAGTGATGGTAACGTGGATGTTACCATCACTGCGTGTATGCTGCGCTTGGTGGGCGCAAGCTGACAACACAGCGGTCAGGATTTGTGGATGGGGCAATTTATGAGATTTTCAGAAGACCTTTAAGCCTTTATATGCACCCATCAATCATCCACTGCTTTTCCTCAGCCTTCGTGCTGTTGAGGTGTACACTGAGTGCCTAGTTTCGGAATGAGGTGCAAAAAGCACGGCAATAGTTCTTGCATGTCTCGAGACTTGTTGCAATTCGGCGTGTTTTGTGAATTCGATTAGTCTCTAATGAATACAGCCTTCAAGTTTGTGATTTTCAGCACGCATCATAAAATGCATGAAAAGTATATTGCTAAACTTTCCAGCTTATTAGCCGCATAACTGTGACCGCTGTCTCGACATTTGTGTCCGTCGAGCCCAATGCGCACTAAATGAAGGCGGTATCCACTTGATCATCAGCGATAGGCTGCGGCTTGACCGAACGCTTACCCACTTAGCATACTGACTCCAATTTCCTGCTACTCTATTTTCTCGTTCATTTTTTGTCCCCTCACCCCTTTTCCCCTGTGCAGAGTAGCAAACCGGTTGTACTTCCGGTTAACCTCCTTGCCTTTCCTCTTCGTCCTCCTTCGCCTTACAAAGATAGATTAAAAGAGTCACTCTTTATACTAATAGGTTAAGCTTGCACATATGTGTAGAAAAGCACGAAGTGACATTGACCGTCGATCAAATGACCCAAGGCTACGTCGCATCAGGAATCTTAAGCTCTTTATCAACGGGCAAAATTGAAGGAAAAAGGACACACGCTTCAATTTACAGCGACAACCTGGCACTATTGCCACACGTGAATAACCGCATGGCGTCATACCAGCCATGCGCGCTTCCAGGCGAATGTTCGACCATAGAACTGTACGAGCCTTATTTAGAGGCCCAGTGCCTTCTGGGCCCGAAGCTGAAAGTCCGAGCCAGGCCCAGGCCTGCGAAATTATCGCTTTAAAGAGCACGGTCCGGGTCCCGGCCCACCAATTCGGTGGCCAGGGCCTAGCTGCAGCACATGGAGTTAATTGCTGAATGCATGCATGTAGAAGCCTATCCGGCAAGAGAAACACGCCCGGCAATGGCGCTCTAATTAGATATACATTTGACCAATCTATAAAAAGAAAAAAAACGAGAGATGAGAAGGGTGGGCTCGTTAATTTTCTTGAACAATGATCACGTTTGTCCGTAGCTCTAAAGCGCATATCCCAACGAGGCTATTCCACGATTGGAAAATTAGTAGCCCGCGACAGTATTGCGACAACTCCCCCCCTCCTGACATCGGTGACCACTGTGCGGGTGATCCCTGTTACTGGCTTCTCCCTCTACATTAGATATTGTCGTTGTATTGCGTTTTGTGGGGCATAAGCGGGTAAGCTTACGTGCCCCGAATACAGAGTAAAAACGGGTGTGTGAACTTGGGTTGCTGCACGGCCGCAGGCTCACGTGGCATGTTACCCTCCAAACGCACTGTGGATTAAAGATGTATATTGCGCATCGAAGGATGTTTGAGCGAAGCTGTTTTTGCCGCCCGTTACACGCTGGTTTAAACACAGGAATCGTGTTCTACCTGTGCCGCAGGCTCAACATGAAACAGGACAAAAGATGTGTAAGGTGGTTAAGAAGATGCGCTACAGGCCATCTAGGCATTATATTGACCACGTGAAGTTAGCAAAATTAGGCAATGAAAAATTCAGTGTGTAAGAATATTTATGAACCCAAGGGAAAAGGGAAGTGAGCGGAAATTACTCAACACAAAGAAGGCGAGCAAAGTTCCTGTGTTTTATGAAATGAACGCAAGCAGTTTGGTCAAACTGTCGTAGACGAAACTGAAACGTTATTTATAAAACTACATTTGATGAAACCTTCCTGACTGTGGTTTTATGACAAGGCCGGCGAGAACTAAATTCGTCCACAATGCTTAATATCCGGCCGCCTAAAGCCATTTTCCCACAACCCTGAGAGCCCAACAGGTGGCTTGATTTTGTGCTTTAGAACTAGTCAGAGTGGCCGAGCGTGCGTATTAATGGTGACCAGGACATTGCATTCTGAGTGACACTGCATCAACTAGGTTTGCAAGTGACGAATTCAATCCTCCCCTTAATGAAGCTTCAAAGAAAAACTAGGTTGTGATTTCACTGCCATCATTCTTTCATTACACCAAATGCCCCGAGCGGCACCCAAAATTAGTGCAAAAAAAAAGAGTTCGCAGTTTTCGTTACGTGAAAACAGCGAGAGAAAATAAAAATTAAAAATAAACATTGGCCACTCTTGCATCATGAGTGCTGTTTTCCAATAAAGCAGTCGAGGAGTACACCATTGCACAATAAGGATTCAAGGGCTGGACACAAGTCCGTCTTTGCACGGGCCCGAGGTGGCCTGCAGCTTCAGGACCGGGAAAGGCCCAGACCCGGCGCAACAGTGCCTTTACAGATCAGCCTAGCCCGCGGGCTGGGTCGGGCCGAGGCTTTCAGGCTTGAGGCCAGTGCAGGCCTCTAATACTCCTGCCCGCAGGAAAATGGCGGCTGCTAGACAACCGCTCACGCGCTTGTTAAGATGCTGCTTCTGTGTTTAACGACAAACTTGAGCAGACTCGAGACCCTCACACCCTTGATCTCACTGTGAACAAATAGGTGCACACAGCTGCCCTTATGACCCAGTCACAGATAGGGCGGGAAGAAAAACTAACCACGCATCATAGCACGTCGCTATCACGAGATCCGGTTAGTTTCTTACTCCTTTCGACTAGAGTAGCTGCGATTTTTTCGATCACCCTTTCAGTGTACCGTGACATGTTTCTGATTCTACGAAGTCCTCTGCAGCTGCGGATTTGACGCTAGGGTCCTGCTGGACAGGTTTCATGTCTACTGCGAAAATGTTTTAGCCTCCTGTTTTCCTCATTTCTGTATATGACCTTCGTTACTGTTTGTCGGGAATAATACATGTTTCGCTTTTTCCACTTGTTTTTCTCAAAAATTCATTGAGAAAATCAAGCATCAATATAAAAAATGATTTTTGAAATGGCGTTAAACACCCCATGCCTCCAGTTATGGGGGCTTAACGTTAGCGGAAAATAGAGGATATAGGCACGCAGGGCACAATGAACACTGTTTGAATTAAGATTTATCTAGGTCAAAGCTGGAGTGTACATACATGCTTCGAAGCTGTAGCTGGCGCTATCGCCTATTTTGGCTGCTGATGGTGTATACTGAATGTATTTTTTCTTTTTTAGGCTACATGTAAGAAAACAATGAGCGGATATCATATATTACTGTGTAACGGCATATGGTCGTATGTTGCCGAGTTTTGCCTCAGTGGTTAATGTGCTTAGCTGCTGACCCTATACACACGAGTTGGATCCCGACCGTGGTGGTCGTGTTTCAATGGCGGCGAAATGCTAATTACCGGTGTACTGTGTGATATCAATGCACTTTGAAGTACTACAGGTGATCGAAACTATCTAGAGCCCTCCTCTACGGGGTCCGTCATAGTCTCAGTCACTTTGGGACGGCTAACCCTATAAACAAACTAACCATATGTTCGTATTTATATAAATTACACTTACCGCTTAGCAACATACCTCAGGATAGAATACGGCTCTTTGTAGTTTAACTTCAATCTTTCAATAGAAAGAGGAATTCCGCGTTTTACTACCGCTTTAGGAGTGTAATTGATAGAGTTGCAGAGAAGGTCGCTCTTCTCTCGCAAGAAGTGATTGAAAGTAAAGAGTTTTGTGCAACTTTAAAGAGAATTCTTGAGTTTTCAGTTTAATTATGTTGGTGTCATGTGCGGTGGCTAAGTGGGATTTTCTTTTCTAATGTCTTAATTCTTGCCTCAGCCTGCAGCAGACAATACGGAACTTGTTCAAGACGAAGAACGTTCCCTTGGAACCGGGTGAAATGGCGGTACTCCATGAGAAAATAAGGTAGGTAAAGCCTTTTACATCCCATCACGCAGTGAAAATAACTGCTGACACATGCTGCGAATCTTTCTTTGGATCGATTTTATAGTAAAAAGAGAGACGAATGCAAGTGAAATGAGAGTCCATGTATATTTTACATTTTACTTGATTGGAGTATTGAATGCTAGAAAACAGACCAGCTTGCTTTTTCAGGCTGAGACATGACTCTAAACGCCGTTTCCTGTCGGCCTGAAACATGCAATGAAATAGTGAAAAGGCGCCTATGTGTTGCTGTAAATGCGAGAAAATACACTGCTTTTTATTACGCACAATACGTGTCACCTGTCCACAAAACGCATGTCCGTGTGGGCCCTGCGTGCAATGCCGCAGTGGCGTTTGAAACTTTGTACCATATATACATGCGTAGCTTGAATATACGGGCCTCGGGTGTCCCTCCCTACTCAGAAATGAATTTCTGCGGTCAGATTCTTTCTTTAAATGGGGGTTCTGGCATCGCAGACATTAAGCTCATATAAGATTTATTTTTTGTCCTCCATTATCTACTCCAGAACACTGATCAGTTCCAAGGCCGGGCCGTTTCTTTTCGACTCGTTCAAGGTGAGGTAATTTTCTCGTTTAAGGCGTAAAATAAAGCGGAGATTTTATTACTCTTTTGACGGCTGTTTCGTTCATTTTCCACAGCGTGAAATTGAAGTATGCTTCTCTGCTCTGCTGCAAAGACTTCAGGAAGTGCCAAGTAAGAACTCTACCAAAGTACAGTTCCCTGTGCTTATTTTTACAGTGCAGAACGACCTCACATTGGCTAGTATTTTTTGTGTGTGGGCTTTCAGTTCGATTAGACACTCATCTTGCTTCATTTTGTTTTGCATTCGCTCAGTACTTCCGCCAATATTCATTCTTCGGTAACTGCCACAGTTGTTTTTTGGTTATTTCATTGCACTGCACGCGGTGTAAAAGTACTTGAACAAATCAAGTGGATATAATTGCTTACTTTTGGAAAAGCTAATACTTTTTCTTCATCCTAAACATGAATTCCCATTTTCGTTACAGCCTCCAGTGTACAGAAATGTTTCTTGTGAAATGAGTCTGATAAAAAATATATGCGCGACACGCGTCTGGATAGCAGGCAGTGCTGACTATTTTTAAATCAGTTTACGTAAACTGCTTGCTTCGTAATGACCGCTGTTGATGCTTCTTCACTGCAGTTTATATTTATCCGTTTTGACTGCAGGAGAAAATCTGCTACAGGTGCTTTCTTCCGAATGGGAGAACCTCTTTCGACATATCCTGCCCACCCTTGACATGATCTTGTACGTCGTCAAGGCATGCACCTTCCAACAATTTCTTTCGGAGCGAAATGAATATGAATTCAAGTGCAGCTTGCGCACTCCACGGACTGTGTGGGCAGCTTTTATAGTGGCTGCCGATTTCGCGAATACCCACCGTAATCCCAAACTATGCGCGCGGGGCTCACTACAAGATTCCAGTTTTCTGAGATGGCAACGACCATCAACAACGTTCTCGCGGGAATGGTACCGACCGGAGCGAGCATGCAGCAGATATTCAAGGAAAGCTAGATCTAAGTCAAGGTACACTTCCTGAAGTCTGTAATCAATTTTGGCCACCTCTATGTCCAAAATGAAAATTTTACCGAGGATTGACAGTAGCAGCAAAGAAAAAGCGTGTGATCTTGAATTGCAACCTTCTTAGCATTTTTTGGAACAATCACCAATTTTGTGAACTGCGATAGCCATAAGTGTGAAGTAATTGTGCGTGCAACCATTGAAAACGACGCTTTTTAGGAAACAAACTAATATCCCTGTATGCAACGTTATGACCTGTCCAGATGAACAGCGAAACATATATCTGCGCCTCTGGTCACGAACCGATGGGTGATCATAGAATGTGATGCGACAAACCTGCGTCAGCAGGAATCTAGCCGCCTCGCTTGCGGTTAGTGTTTTCTATGCATTGCTTTCAATTCAAATTCTCGCACTGCTACATCTTCCCTTCTTTTGCGCTCCGCTTCCATTTCAGTCATTTGCTCCGCTGAGTCCCGGCGGCTTGCTTTACCCGCTGCCGCGGTCGCCTTTGCTACCGCAACACCACATTCCGAGCAAGCAGGACGGCTTACAGGTCTTCGCTAGTCGAAGGAACGGAAACATCTATCTAAAACGCAAATGCTAACAAGAATGAGCGATTGGGCGCAGCGCAATAGACTAGTTGTTGACTGGCGCGAGTGACGTCGATGGCGTGATCCAACGAATCAATACGGTTCGCTCTTCCCTTCACGCCTCCTCGCTCCACTCCTCCGTTGCAACTCACACGAGCGAGCGGTAGTTGAGTTCAGTTCCGCCAGGAACGCTGGGGTGGTGGCTTCGTATGGAGGTCTCACCATCACGTGGTTGGCGAAGGCCGTCCTTACTAGAACTCGCTATAGGTTCGCACAGCGATAACCCCTCACTTACGTTTGCAGCTCCGCATGCCGCCTTGCGCTTGCTTATCATTTTTTTTAATGTGAAAGCAGCCAACATGTGAAAGGGGGGGGCACTATTACACTCAAGATTTCACATCAGTATGGCGTGTAATGCTCTAGAATTAACGAAAGTCAATTTAAAATTAACTTTAGTTAATTCTAAATCGACAATTTGGTTTTTTTATAGACACCAGACTTCCTTCAGTTTTGTTGTTACATAGACTGGATGCCATTTTCACACTGTACAGCGCAGACAGATTTCGGTGCGTAAATCTACGTGCTGGCACATGTCCTTTGTCTGAAAAGCACAAAAATAAATTTACACCGGGTGGAAAAAAAATATAGGGCCGTCTCCTCCACATCCTTTCTTTAATTCATTGTGGCTCAAATTCAGTTTAAAGAAAACGAAAAAAATTACGGAATCGGTTCCGGTTCCGGGCATAAATACGGCTTCGGTTCCCGTTTCTGGTTGAGGTTCGGTTCCGGTTAGACACCATGCTTGTAAGTCTCCACTGTTTCAAGGATAAGCAATCTGCAGAATAATTCAAGCACCTGTCTTTTGCTGGTTTGGATTCTTTATCTCTCCTCTATACTTCTCCTCGCTATCCTCTCCCTTTCTCTTTCACCTCCGCCGGCTGCAGCACGGGTGCTTACGATATTAAATAGCAATTGCCGCGGCCGACAACATTCTTTTCCTTCATTTTTTTTAATAAACCACTAGTGCTACTTCATTTATTGTTTAATGGTGCCAATGCTACGTTCTTGCCTGGCTGATTCGTACTTTTAGATTATTCTTTCTTTAGCACTGTTTCACTGCATTTTCAGGCGCAATTGGCTCGTAACTAGCACAGCGAAATATGGCTGTTCCTGTCCCATGTTTCGTGTCATTGGTACTATTACGCTCGGCCTCTTTTATTGCTTCAGAAAACCGGCATGAAGTGCACACATAAAAAACAGGCTAACACTCTCCGAAAGGACGTAAATTTGCACGTGATTTGAACGTATGATTTTAGATTTACATCGCCCAGTTTAGTACCACTTAATAGCTGTAATATTAGCATCTTGTAAAGCAATGAAGAATCAAGACTTGCTTCAAGCAGTTCTAAGAAACATACGTGAATTTATTGAGAAGTACTGCTTACTTAAGGTAAATTAGTTTTTGGGGAAAGGAAATGGCGCAGTATCTGTCTCACATATCGGCGGACACCTGAACCACGCCGTAAGGAAAGGGATAAAGGCGGGAGTGAAAGAAGAAAGGGGGAAATGGGTGCCGTAGTGGAGGGCTCCGGAATAATTTCGACCACCTGGGGATCTTTAACGTGCACTGACATCGCACAGCACACGGGCGCCCTAGCGTTTCGCCTCCATCGAAACGCAGCCGCCGCGGTCGGGTTCGAACCCGGGAACTCCGGATCAATAGCCGAGTGCCCTAAACACTGAGCCACCGCGGCGGGTTGCTTACTGTTTTTAATAGTTTTTTGGGGAAAGTAAATGGCGCAGTATCTGTCTCATATATCGTTGGAAACCTGAACCGCGTCGTAAGGGAAGGAATAAAGGATGGAGTGAAAGAAGAAAGGAAGAAAGGAAAATCAATTTTTAATCATAAAGCAGCAACACACAATCAGCTAAGAGAAGACGGTACAGGCATGTAGTTGGTCCTAATTGAATTTATCTTTTTACGCGAGCATATTTCTATAAAAGGAGCTGCACACGTAACGTAATGTCACCCAAGGAGCCAAAACGGTAACTATTCGTGGAGGAAATAATAGCCGCAAAATAAAAATCTCTTCAACCGCATAGAGCCTACGCTAACAAGAAATGAAGAATGCTCATCAATGTCGTTGAGACACAAAGCATAACGAGGCTTCTTCGAATAAGTTTGTGACGTGAGGTCAAAGCTCGAATGCTAACGAAACTGAAATGAAGGGTGTTCCATAAAGAGCCGAAAACAAACAGCACCCTTTCATTACATTTGAATTAAAAAGACAACAAGGCGTTTAAAGTACGTGTGGCTGACAATAATAACGATATTGGCCTATAAAATTTTTAATGAAGCGATGCACAGGTTGCTAGAATAAAATCGGTTAATATGACAAGTCTTAAAATTTCGCGCGTAGGGTAGGAGCATTTGGAGATTATCAGAAAAGATTAGAACTCTTTCAGCGATTCTTCTCATAGTTCTGCCGGTCATTATGCTAAATGAACACTGAGGACAAAGAGAAGATAGCATGTATCGATAGGGTACAGCGTCACAATCACAACGAGACCACTCTCATTGAAAATTACCTCTTATGAGCTAGAAAAAGGCAAAAACATAAATTATTGGCTGCCGATTCGGCAAGTGAAATGCGTGCCCCGATGTTGATTTTTCTGCCCGGATCCTATAGGCTGCGCTAATCCTCAATTCATTTAAAAACATTTGTAGCCAGTCATTTTTCATAACAATGCTGCCAGATTGAAGCTACAAGAGGGAAGATTTTTAAAAGCAATTTTATCGGCCAGAAATGCGTCTTTTACTATGCCGGACAAAAGTGAAAGTAGCCAGCAAGGGCCACATAATTAGTGTTTATTAGATTTGTCCTCAGTGATCAGTAAAAATGAATTCAGGATCTAGACGCCGGTGTCAAATATAGATTATCAATAATGATTGCGTGCTATGAAGCTGCCTGGAGATCCCAAAGAGAAGCATTTTTCAATTCGCAGGAATTTGAATGGCGATACGATTTGAGCATTGCAATTTAAGAAAGATACGATTAACTTACAAGCGCTCTTCAATTTTTAATTCTGGTATCACCAAGCCTGAATATCTGCTTTTTTAGGTGAGGAAATTCCAGTATGACCTTTAAGCACGAATATTATTAGAAATTACAGCTGAATTCTGCAGATAACGAATGATGCAATCAAGCTACTTCGGACAGCCGTTGACCTTGATATCCAGTGTGGTTCTTTACATTGTAACATAATTTAGAAATTTTAAAGTTCTGATTCCCTAAGAAACCATTGCCTTTTAGGATATGGGGCGATAGCACATTAAATAAAATGGCCAGATTTTTAAGGGCCAGTATTTACGATCGCGTTGAATGTGCTTGGACGCTGTTTGGTTAATCTCGATGAAAGTATATACAGCAAGAAGAGCCCAAAGGAGGATGCTTCCAGGTGACACCACTGGCGCAGTTGCATTTAACGGACTTGATTGTGTGTTTGTTAACGTCTGGTGCGGTAATCTGACTATGGCGTTTAGCTCTTTCGTACTGCATGTTCTCTCAGGGCAAGGGCTCCACAAGCGTGCGACAGGCGTTCCTGGTGGCCTTTCGAGACACAGTTGTAACGAAACTAGATCTTGAAGGTTTGTGGTCCTTTCGTAATGATTTGTACAGTTTGTCATAAGCCAGTCAGTTTCATGCCGAAGATATGTCGAACCCACCTCCTCCACACCCTCATATAGAGAAATATCAGTCTCATCGTGCGGAAAGGGTGTTTTGTACTAACAAGTTGTATTTTTGTCGTCGCGCTTCAATGCAGCTGTGAGTTCAGCACTTGTCCTGCATCGCCGTCGTTTACTACCGCTAGTTTCTGTACTGCTTATTTTCATGATGTTAAAAGACCTTCCTGGTGCACTGCTCTTCTCTAGACCTTTAATGAGTGCGTTTGGGTATTCGCTACCCTCTAAAGAGGCCTGGGTGTCTCAATATTGCAATTATTTCCCTATTGAAAAATGTGTACAGGTTTGAATAGGTCGACAAATAGGATTATGGCACATTTGTTTTATCATTGTAGGATGAAGCTTCCAAAGTGATTCAGCCTTTCAGAGACTCCTTAGTGGAGGGCTCCGTATAACTTCGATTACCCGTGATTAATTACCGCGCACTTACATCACACAGTCCATTCAAGTCGTGGGTTCGAACCCGCCCGCTACGGTAGCACTTCGATGGAAGAAAAATGTGGAAGGTTAGTGTACTGTGCGTTGTTAGTGCTCGTTAAGAACCCCAGGTGGTCGAAATTATCCGTAGCCATCCACTACGGCGTCCCTCATTGACTGAGCCGCTTTGGGACGTCCATCCTATAAAGCCAAAACAAATGTTCCATAATCCTATTTGCTGACCCGTTCAAACCTATACACATTTTTCAGTAGGGTTGTTCTCAGCGGATGTTATACGAGAGCTCAGAACGATCCGGAAAAAGCAAACATTTCATATGGGCAGGCCTTACTTCAAACTTTTCTGATAGCGGCATACCTTGCCATATTTATGTGGATATCGCTATCGTAAGCAGCATGAAACAAAAAAATGCACGAAACCCAAACAGAGATTAAAATGCTTGAAGACTTTTTAACCCCATCCTTAAAGAAGTAAATGCGACAGTATTTGGAACTTGGCCACCCCCAATTATTCCGAAAGTATCTTCGATGTTTGGAAGTATGCCTAATCCAGAAAATTGCATTGAGATGGATTAGTGGATATTAATATGGGATAAAGGAGGAATAATATCGATTAGTGTGGATTAGTGGGCGAATTAACTTAGATTATTGGGCGTGTTGAGGTGCGTGAGGGGCGGGTTATTACAATTATGTATTATAATACCATGGAAGGTACACAAATATTCGAGTCCTCAGATTTTCACATCTTTGCTCCTGTGACGTCACGACTCTCCCGACCAATCAAGATATTTCTTTATAAAGAAACCGGCTGGTGTTTGGAAGACGACAACCTATATGCTATCGCATTACGAAAAACACTAAAGTTCTCCCTCGACAACCTGTGCCTCCCCTTACACTGACATGGGCGATGAATTTACGCATATAAATAATGCTTAAGCTAGCGCAGCAAACCTTAAAGATAGGCTTTTTGAGTTAAGTGAGCGCTTCTTAGGCATATTATTGGGAGCAATGTAGTGTATCAGAATACAGCTTAGACGAGCTAACTAGCAGATCGATTAATTAATATGGAAATGTTAACTTGGCTACTACTGTTTATCTCCTTACCGATTGAGACGCTTATAGCCAACAGTGTTATTCTCTTCGCCGCTACAGCGCAAGGAATTTTTGGCACCGCGCATGGCCGAAGCCTAAACTGCGGAACCAGAAACAGCGTTAGCCCGGCCTACAAGCGCACAGCACAGCGGCGCCGTTGCCACGTCCTCTCTGCCTGCTGGCCGGCCCTGGTCGGGCGCTGCGAAAGGAGCACGGAATAACCCTTGCCGCTGTGTGACGTTTGCTCCTAGACGTGGCTAACACTCTTTCTGGCCGCGCGGTTTCGTGAGATATCACATCCACGCGTGTTCTCTGTGTGGTGTTTATGTCGTGTGACCAGCCATCAATGCATAGAACAAAATTTAATGTTTTCTTATTCGCTGTCCACGCAAAATAGGGCTCACAGGGCCGCTTGCAAAGACGGGTCTTCTTGTCGAAACGTTGATTGAAGACGATCACATTCCGCCCATAGTTTTATTTATTTGCCCCAAGACCGACTCAGAAAGCTTTTAGCTACTTGTACCAACTGCAGTATAACGTATTTCATCTCACATGTGTGAGTTTGCTGGCTCGAAACACTTTGACTGATGTCGTGTTAAGAGGGTTTTGTGAGGAACGTGTGTGCGACAATTCTTCGCATTAAAGGATTTGAATGACCTGAGTGCTATACATTAAAAATGCGTATTATTCGCAGTTCATGACCCTGATCAATATCGCTGCTGATTACCGGAGACGTATCGTAAAACCGCAATAGTACTGCGGCGCCACAAATTTGGTTCTCTGAAATAAAATTGCTCAGCTGGACGCAGCCTTCATGGTTAACGTTTTCACCCAGGCATCGCAGTTTCAGTGTGATATGGGGCACCCTCAGTGCAGTGATATACTTGCATTTTCTAATCAAATGGCGTATATTGTGGCTATTTTCTTTCGCAGATCTTTTGAACACGGACGCTGGATATGTTGTGCCCGATGGAATTAGGAACATGCTTCTAATTCTTTACGTGAGTCACTTTCTCTTGCAACGCAACAGCGATATTTTATACATTGTCACAAGCAGCAGGTGCAAGGCTAAACAGTTCATGCGTGCGAACAGCGAGAAAATCTATCTCTACTCATTTTGCCCAATTGTTTTCAATTGAGTCAATTAAGCATTGTTTATGCAAAGATAAAACAACAGGACCTTTGATGGAATCAGCCGGTAGTGTAGCGTGATTTACAGAATGAGTAAATATGAGTGCAGACAAATCTTAATTAAATGAAGCTACAAATAAACAATGGGTGAGCCCGTTTTACTCTCAACAATTCACTTTCTTTAGATTGTAAGTCGCAAGAAACTAAAAATATTACAAACAAAACGTAAGCTCCTTCGCTCGCTGTAGCTCCATTCGAACCGACCCTACGCTCCCGTGTAGCGTGTAATTCAATGAAAGACAACATCCACTCATTCAAACGGGTCAGCGTGCGCAACAGTTAATTCGCGCAGGCTACGCAGCTGACCTGATCCGGCCGGCAAAGCACGAGAATGCATCAGGTTGCCTCCGGGTCGTCAGTGTGCGCTAATGCGCTAATGCGCTATAACCCTTGCAGCCGAATGCATGACTCAACTCAGCGCACTCTTATCGTGGTTCTCAAAGGGCAGAGCGCTCAAGCTGTCCGGCATTATCGCTCCCGACCTTTAGACGTCAGTGCAGGCCATTAGTGCTAGCTGTTCTTGCCGCCCAGCTCACAGTGTGCACGTTCCCGCATCACCGCTGTGGCAAGGCGGGACGCCCATCACAGTGTTCATCACCCACTCTCCCTGATCGCACCGTGGGTTTCCCACCGCACATCTCGGGAGCGGCGAGGGACATGTTTATTGTGCCAGCCGAAAGAAAACGTTAGCGTAACATCACGAGTTCTCTGTATTTTTGTACGCTTCATAAATTTTAATGAAACTTGGTGCTGGGCTTGTTGGTTAAGTATTTCTTTGAAACAGGTCAGCGCTAAAAAAGACCAACACAAAGCAAGAGAACGACGACACGACAGAGATGAGCGCTACAGCAACTAAAAGTTTGGCTTGAGGAACAGAATAAAACAAATGTTCAACATCAACAGAAAATTCTTAACCGACCTGGCGATTGTCCTGAAGGTAATCTGACACATTTTGGGACTTCTTTGTCTCGAAGGGATCATCCACATTGATCAATGCGATCTTCTTTCAAAGGAACCGGCTAACACATCTCTGCTATGAGCCATTTTTGCTGATGACCGTTCTGAAGGGTATTTCAGGTTTGTGAGCGTTAGCCGTGAAGAAGACGCTCAAGCAGTTGCCTCTGCAGTTACTAATATCATTAGCTAAAGAAAACAGATTGAGGTTCTTGCAAAAATTCATGAACTTAGTTTTAACACGTGCATCGATTTTTCTCACGCTTGCAAATTTCTTTTCCACAGCTTGCAGGGCTTTTTCTTTGTAGACTTCATGTTTTATGACGACGAATCCCCCATCTTTGTCAGCTTGTAGTAAGACGATTTGTTTATTGCTGTAGCGCTCATCTGTGTCGTGTCGTCGTTATCTCGCCTTGTGTTCGTATTTTCTAGCGCTGACCTGTTTCAAAGAAGTGCTTTATACACTGTCGGAGCAGCTGTAAATGGACAAGAGAAACGCAGCAACAATTTTATTTCTCCAAATATATCACAATAAGAACGGTTTTCTTGGTCGGTAAACGCTCAGCGTGGTAGACTGCGCTTTCGCGCTCATCGTTTTCTAACGGCAGGGTCATCCTGACCTTGCAACAGAGCTTTAATTCACTATCACGGTCTACGTCTTTTTCCGGTAAATAGTACACCTTTATATTTCGGGCGGCAGAGATATGCTCAAGCCAAGTCCTGGCAATGAAATAAATTAACAGACATCAATCACCCTGCGATGCTGCTTATTCTGCTTCATAACGCGCAAGCGCTACTTCTCCAGTTGATGCACTTTGATGTCTGTGTACTGATGCGCAGAACGTGAGCGACAGCTACCCGCCTACGAAGACGAAGTTGAAGCTGGAAGGCATGCTGGCACGGATCCTGAACCCATTCCTGGGATTCCAGGGTCTGTACGAGGGCACACCTGAACCTACTGTGAAATCAGCCGAGCCTGAAGTTGCATCGCGCCGCAAGTCAGCTGGTGAGAATGCGCCGCTTTCTGGAGAATGTTCATTTGATTGCGTGAAATCAAATCTTCGTTTCAGTATAGTGTTCTGGTTTCGGCGAAAGCAGTTGGGCTGAATAGTTTCACCCACCCTCTCTAGCTTGTTCCCCTTCGTACCAAAACGATCATATCCGTCATCGGCATCATCGTCATTAATAATGATGGAGAAATTCTGTTTTAGGGATGTCCAAAGTATTTCTTGCCCCAGTAGCCGTAACCCCATACCACCAAATATCCTGGATCTATCATACCACTTGAACCTTTGACACATCGGCGAGTTGCTACCCTTTTCTAGCCACTCTGTCACCCTGAGCAGCTTTTTTAATGACATGTAGGCGTGGTGCATGTCCTGCCCAAGCCCGGTTTCCCCTTTTGAAATATCGTTTTATTCTATTTTTTGACTACATTCTTTTTTGGGCGTCTCTCAGTGCTAGCTATAGAAAGCACTCGATTTTACTCGAGGACGAGCTTCGACCAGGGCACAAAAATTACGACATTTTCCGACTTAACAAAGTGGTAACGTTTTATCTTGACCTGAGCGGGAGCTCAGTCGCCGAATGCTCTGAAACAGCGATAAAGGCGCAGAGATCCGCGCATTAAGAGATATTGGACGTGGTCCCAGACGATTCCAATTAAGGAGGAACTTTCACTGTGAACAAGTTTTCTTAACCGTAAGTGAAACGATGACTCACCCGGCTGTCACCCAATAATAGATTAAAGCTCCAATCTACACATCATCCTCTGCAGGAATTGAGGATCAAATAACTGAATTCCTGAAAATGTTGCAGTAGTGCGCATTATTTCAGTACAGCCTGTATGAATTGGTGGCTCTAGGCGTATCATCTCTACTAATGTACCAATATATTATGACGAAATTTAGTTTATTTATGGAGTTTATGGCACTTTGTAGAAGAGCGCCAGCCTGTTAAGACAAATTTTTCATCGCTGGAGCTTTGAGGCATCCACGTAGAGATTTCACTTTTTATTATAAACTCTTGGTAAGGCTTGTCCACCTAAGTACGATCATTAAAAACATACTTTTCTGATAGCTTACATAAGTAAAAGTGAGAAAGTATTTCAGGTTGAAGCCAGCACGCTATTTTAAGATTTAATTTGCTGCCAGTAGTTGTTCGCAAGTGCAATTTTTTCTTCCTTACAGTCGCCCGCTTTAGTAGCTTACCAGTAAAAAAAAAAAAAAGAACGACGGAATCTTCCCCAAGAAGACGCCGTAATATTGTGTCCATTTGTCATAACGATAGATTTTTCAGTACATTTGCAGTATTATCCCCTAGTAATGCACTATTTTCCTGAAGTTATATGCAACAATAAGAAACAGCACAACAGTGCAGAAAATACTGATATTACTACAAAAATATAGGTTGTTATGGTAAGTTCACGACTAAAATACAAAAAATCTTTGGAGAAAATTTTATGCTCTGCATTCCGGCAGTCTAACGATTATATTTGAAAAAGTCGCCTATTGTTTTCCGGACATTGTTTGCAGATGGAGTACCACTCCCGAGGAAGCTATCTCGACCGATGAGCTCCCAGCCTCGCCAGATAGAAACGCTGCATGAACTCTTCCTGACAGCTCTGCGAAAGCAACCAGATTTCTAGAAGAAACAAATCTGACGTACTGTCATTGTATATAACATATCATAATTGTTAGCATGTTAAATAAAAGTATATATTCACTATGTGAACGCTGCTACCTAATGTCCTATTTGCGAGCAGCGCGGCCACCGCCTTCAGCGCCGATGTGAAACCGGTGAATAAATAGAAGGAATTAAAACACCTGGCACTTAAGCCGAACTCTGTTAATGGAAATTAGAGAGAAAATAACTAAAGGTCGCAAGCATCGCAGGAAAGTTCACTATTCCTGAATAAGAGGTGCCCCTTTCAGGAAGAAAGATGTCACCAATATGGTACAAGCTTTCCCCTGGCCTGGTGTTTGGTTTCCTAGGCGGAAAATGTTTGCGAAATTTGTCTTTGACCTCACCTCGAGGTAACTAAATATAACTTGCAGGATAGAACACTTTGACCACGGATGCCGTTCCTGCATAAAAATTCATCATCAGCATCAAGAAGTCTCTGATACGAGAAGAACACGTCTAGAACCTCGTCGGGAGCAGCCATTGCTAGCGTGAAAGCACAACTCCCGACCTGCCAACCCCAAGCAAGAATCTTGTCATATTTCCTTGTTTTGTGGTCCGAACTAACTCGAGCTTACCCGTGTTAGTTCGGGTAAGTTCAGAGGACCGTCCCGCCAGCCGTAGCCAATGGGAGGAAGCTCGGTTAAGTGCGGAGGAAAGTCGCTCCAGCTGTAGAAAATGGGAGGCAGGTGACAGGTAGCAGTTAAATGTATTACTAGTCGCGAGAAGTTGCTCGGGAAGAGCAACATGGGCCGCACAATCCTAACGGTGGCTGTGATAGAAACAGCCAATGGCGCATCGCTTAACCGCTGCGTCATTGCACTGGTAGTGCTATGAGGTCTCACCGCAGTCTATGAACGTTAAGTAGGGAATGACCAATTGTGCATATATGGGCATTCACCCACTAAAGCTGTCGCATGATACCCTTAAGAGCGGAGCTTAAGTTTCCCTCCAATTGAAGAATGAACGCCTGCTTTAGCACGTCTACTCGGTTTAACTCCATTAAACACCTACCACTTTTTGACAGAAATAAGAAACCTTGTAGTAAGAAGTTACCATGTGCGCCAAGGGTGCTGGGCCCAGGCGTCATCCTCGTTCAGAATTGTGGCCGACCGGAGAAAGTAATCGGGTATGCCAACAGTTCTCTGCCGAAGACTAAAGCTATTCGGCGACCGAGGAGTGCCTCGCTATTTTCTAAGCTACGTCGATATTCCGCCCCTACGTGTACGTACGACCATTCAAGGTAGTCAGCGATCATCAGGCACTATGTCGGGTTCCCATTTTTATGGACCCTTCCGGCCACCTCGCTCAGTGGAGTCTGTGCCTCTAGGAGTGAGACATCACTGTTGTCTACAGGTCTGGACGCAAGCACGCCGATGCGGGCTGCCTATCTCGAGCCACGGTCGACAAGCCGCTAGAAGAGGACGATGAGGACGCCTTTTTCGGGCCGATACGCACCAGCGACTTCGCGCAGCACCAACGCTCGGACCCTGACCTACAGCTTGTCACCCAGTATCTGGAAGGCAAGCTTTTATCAGCCCCAGCAGCGTTCAAGCGCAGTTTACCATCTCTGTTTCTTCGAAATGGCATGCTTGCGAAGAACTTCGCCCCCAGTAAGACCGCGTACCTCCGCCTCGTTCCGAACAGCTTAGAGGAAGACGTTATGCAGGCTTCGCACGACAAAGCAACAGCTGGACACCTCGGGTTTACCCGTATCCTTCGTCGGCTTCAAGATAAATGCTACTGGCCCCGATTATTCACCGACGACACACAGTATGCCAAAACATGCCGGGAGTGTCAGCGACGTAAGACGCCGCTGATGAGGCCAGCTGGAGTTTTGAAGCCCATACCACCAGCAAGCAAACCCTTTCAACAGACTACAATGAATCTCGTCGGCCCCTTTATAACATCAACATCAGGTAACAAGTGGATCATTGTAGGGAGAGACTTCTTGACCCGCTACGCCGAAGCAAAAGCCCTACTGAGCGGTACTTTGGTTGAAGTCGCAAAGTTTTTTGTCGAGCAGATCCTTTTGCGTCACGGCCCACCAGAAGTTCTCGTCACGGACAGGAGAGCCCATTTACGGCCGAGCTCACCCATGCCATTCTGAGCAATACAGTCACACAAACCACCGGCGGACTACTGCGTACCATCCGCAGACCAACGGTCTTACGGAGCGTCTGACCAATACTATCTCTGACATGCTCGTAATGTATGTGGACACAGAACACAAGGCCAGGGATGCTATCCTCTCTTACGTCGTCCTTGCCTAGAATACCGCAGTGCGAGACCACCAAAATGACATCGTTGAGGCCCGCACATAGCAAGGAGGCAACCATAACGCTCAACGCCATGCCCCAGAACGTCACAGATGATGACAACGTCGATGCCGCTGGCTACCTACAGCGAGCAGAATAGCCCCAAAACTTGCCCGATTCCGTATCAAAGATCAACAGCACACCAACGCCCGACAGTACAACCTACGCCGACGTCACGCGAAATGCAAGCCGGATGACCATGTATGGCTGTGAATGCCCTTTCGCAACGCGGACTTAGTGAAAAGCTTTTGGCCACTATTTCGGCCATACAAGATCATTCGTCGACTTGGAGAGGTTGAATACGAAGTGTCCCCCGACGGAGCGACAGCGTCACAGCGACGCCGTTCATGTCCAGAACTTGTGCATGTCCTGCCCCTAAAGCCTTATTATGGGCGCTAAAGGGCGCTTTGTATTTGCAGTCGTAGTGTTTTTTCTCTTCTATGTTTACTTCCTGCTATTTCGCATTTCTTTCTTTTTGTTGTAAAGCGTCGAGCCGATGCTTCTTTGAAAGGGAAGTAATGCCGCGCATATTTGTAATTTCTTCGTTCATGCTGAAAGCTACAGGTAGTTGGATTTGTCAGTTAGCCTGTCACGCGAAATGCGACCAGACTTATCTCGATTGATCTTGGCAACGAACAACTTCTTCCATATTTTCTCAGAACTTGCAGTTGCTTTTGCTTCCTTATCTCGAAGCTTCCTTCCCAGCTTTAAATTGAGCGCGGACAAAAACAACGTGTTCTGCTCAACGACGGCCGAGTATGCTTGTTGCTTTCGACGCCGCCGAGTCATTCAGCCCATTCTGGGCCGAGGTCAGCCCCATTAAAATCTGTTCTTTTAGAATTTTCCGCTGTGTTTCTGTCTTCCTGGACAAAAACGAGCTTTATTATCTGTCTCCTGACCTCTAACGCCTAGCTCCTGCATTGGCTAGCTCTCGACACTGACTGCCTCCGGGCGGTCTTTCTTCATCAGGTCAGAACCGTGTTGCATTCGGCGCCTGAGGTATTCTTGATTTTCCGACTCCACTCTCTGTTCACTCATTGGCAGCGCAGATGTTTGGTCTACACACGATGGCATCGTGATCCCTCGGCTCTACGCCTACATGTCAATTCCGGTTCCCAATCTAGCTCACTGAGGTGGATATGCCGCCGCAGATTCCTACGTGAGCGAGCGCGGTTCGGGACAAGTCTAGCGTGATATCACGTTGCCCAGCTGTCCGCGTGATCCTAACGCCATTGACGTCACTACCAAGACCGACCAAGACATTCCTGTCGACTCCCAGTTTGGAAGAGGAGACTTTCTTGGGCTGGGACGCTCGTCGTGAGCGCACGAGTCGCCCGCGGAGCTCCGCTCTCCGCCAGCGGGGCGAGGCGTCCTGGGGAGGAACGTTCTCCCGCTTCTCGTCCCGTCCGGCCGCGGAGTATCCCCTGCCCGTGCGTGTCGGCCAGAGTGTCGTTCCTTTGTTTCCTCAGAGCAAGGTTCGCCATGGTCAGCGTTCGCTTGGTAGCGTGCGTGATTACGGGGTGGGGTCCGGGCGGCTTTGAACTGTGTCAGCCGCGTTTATATTGGGAAAAGCATATATATCCTCCTAATTAAAACCCCACAAAGACCACCGACAAATCACAGATGATATCTGGCTTCTATGAAGAACAGCGCTAGAGGCAACCTTCTGGCTCCAAGTGGACATCTGTGGTTAACGTACTTATAACTCAAGAATTGATCCGGTATGATTATCGTACTATATCCTTAATGAGCTTGGTAGGCATCTTCTATAAGCTACCGGTTTTCCAAGTAGGCGCATTGTAGTGTATGCGAAATATTTTGGCCAGTACTGATTCCCAGAAAGGGGTGGGTGTTACTAGAACATACTTACTTTTCAAAAGCGGCAAGCCAGAATAATATGGACTTGCAATTCACAGACTTGTGCTAATTCTGTGCGACAAGCCTCGCGCGCAGAGAGACGTAGACATCTGTGTTGTTCGATGCAACCCTGCACGCATGTTGCGGCGCGCTACTCAGTATATAGAGGCTAGAAGAATAACGTCTTCGACACAGGCGAAATGATGTAGCGTAGTGGTAGAGACCGCAGAGTCACGAACGCAAGCTTGCAGGTGAATCGCTGAGACAAGCTATAGAGTAAAACGGGAACGAAAGCTTAAATTTTGTCAGCAGTTGCTTGTGCAACTACAGAAAACATGGCAATGGCAGGAAAAGAGCGTTTCAGTTGCACTGCACTCAGAAAAAGAAAAAAAAACAGGTTAGGGGATATTTGATAAGCATAAAGTTAATATTAAAAAAACCTGTTCGTGAACGTCGGATACGATATGTACAAACCAGATATTTAGTATGTGGCCATGCCGTAGTTTTCAAGCATTGGTCATGGTTTAACCACTTGACATCAGGTGTCACGTTCAGTTTGCGACAAGAGCAGCGGCTGATTTGTGATGTTTTATTTTTTTTTGTGCACATAAATGAAGGTGATCTTCCAGGCCTACGACCTGAAGGTTGTTGGCGCTGGCTCTACGTTGTAGGCATTCCCAAGGTGACAGTTTTGAGAACAAATCGCAGCATTCCCACCATCACAGACACATCTTCAGGCACCACGGCTGAGTAGAGGCAATTCTTGAATAATGAAAAGTGAAAACAATAAACGAAATAAATTTGACTTCAAAAAAGCAAGTTTCGAACGCTTTAAGCCGCCAGAGCGAATATAAGGAAGTACACGTATTTGCGAAGACAAATAGTTGCTTACTGCAAGAAACACCGCTGACTGCAAGAATGGCCACTGAAAGCCTACGTCTCGGCACAGCACCAGAAAGTGACACAAAATCCAGAGGAATGTCCCAGCGCAAGGTCGGCTGCTTTGTAGGAAGCTTAAGGCAGCGTAAATTTGAATGACAGAATGCTGCGTCCATTTTCAGTACGCTACCGTTTTCGCGTGGCCGATATAGTCTGGTGCTTCAGTACACCCGGAGTGCCTCATTTTATATCTAAAATAACAGCTATGAGGGGCTTGATTTAACTGCTTGCTGCCAGAATATTTTTTTCTGTAAAAAAAGAGTGGCTGTTTATTAGTTTTGGTAACAAAATATTGGCTAATAAAAACTTATGCTGTATCTTAATTTTAGTTAAACGCCGTCATATGTACGATTTAGCGTGCTGTAAGGGGTACGTTTTGCGATCACACTGAAGTGCTTTTGAAATAGTCACAGCTGAAGGACGAGTACTAAGTGAAGGGATAAACTGCAAATTTCTTGAAAAAGCATACTGTCAGATTTGAACCTAGCAAAGCATCCGAAACAGTATCACTATGGCACTCGTTATGTCTTTATAGCTCTGGGAGTAGTTGCAATGCGGTGACAATGGAACAAGTTTAAGATGATGCGTGCAGGAGAGCAACATTGATGGACTAAGTGAAAACAATTCGCCGCAGACTACATCAGTGCTGGATCCAGCACTTTTCTTTCACATAAGAACAAGGAGCAAGCGGTCAGTTTGTCTAAGTGGCATCAAAAGTCGGCAGAGGTGCCAAAGGGGCCCGGTCTTTACTTGCCTGTGTGAGCTCTTCCATTTTAGAGCTGGTACGCGAGCGGGCGTCATTTCGTCTGTCAACGCTGCAAGTTTGCGACTTCTTCAACTGGCATCACACGAATGATTGCATCTTTTGCCTTCCCGGCAGGAATTTTGCCGTTTCCTTTACCTTTGGCTTTGCCCGCCGTTAAAAGGGCATGCACGTACAAACTCGCAGTGCCTACTGCATAACGGACAAATAAGTTGCCCATTGGGATTCCCCAGCGCGGGAGCGCCGCCCGTTCACATCATAGTTATGGCAGCTTGAGGCCTGCGCCATTTTCTTGAATCGTGCCTGCTGGCGTTGCACCTTGTCCGGCCCTGCAGCGGGGTCCGTTGTTTGTGGGCACCGACGCGAATTGTGAGACACCAGGCCTGAGTGGCTTTGAAACCCGCATGCCTGTCATATTGCACAGGACTGGTTGTGCCTACCCGTTGTATTATTGTGATACCGCTAAGGCTCTCGTTTTGCTGAAAATCAGGCGTAGTTGTCCGAGTTCCGAGCTGAAAGTCGGCCGGGGTAGTTATCACCCAGGGTGGCCACACTATGGCCAACCTGAGCCCCAAGATTCTGCTCGGCCTCGTGCAACCCGCCATGTTGAAAAATGGGTCGGGATAGGATGGCCCAGGGTGGCTTACTAGATTCCTCTTCATAACTTTCCCACCGGATTGTGAGCAAACTGCGCCCCCTATCGGGTGGCAGTGAAATTAATGACTTGTCACGAGAGCTTGTTAGACAACAGCGACCTGGGTCTCACAAGCCCCACTGTTGGCAGCACCTTCCATCGCAGGGCAGTGGCGCCTGTAGTTCCACCGCTGCACCATTGTTCCACGATTGGAAGGGGACCCCCAGGTAAATATGAAGGTAACCAATTCCGGTATGACCAATTCCGGATATATGGGCATTCACCATTTAAATCTATTGCGCCATAGAGTTAAGGCGGAGCCTAAAAGTCCCCACAAATTTTTGTTTGAACATGTTTGAGTCGCATTCTTTCATGAGAATCTTCATGCTAATTTCGGTGGTGAACTGCGTCTGCAGGTTTAATTGTGTCGAGGGCATCATCCCGTATTTAACCAACATCTCCTGTGTGAAGAATGCCAGTCAATTCAAGCGCTTTTCAATAGAAGTAGTACGGACGCGTCGTTCACCGGTCGTCCTCTATGTGGTGAGCTGTAGGATGTTGTGGCGGGCTCCAGCTGGCACCGTCATTACACCAGTCAGGCTGCGGTGCCATACGACGCATCCCAAATGCTCTGCCACGAAGCAGAGTCCGGCGGCTACCTGTCAAATCATCTGCTTTACAGTGGGAGAAACGGGAACTCCTAGTTCCCTGGTTACCGGCTATGTGGTCCGCTTCAACTAGACCTCGGGTTACTCCACCTGGGATGGAGCACTGCGAGGCGCTTCGCACAGCCTCCACGGCACGGCGGTGTTCGGTAGCACTTTGCGTGACTAGCCTGAGCTGTCATAGGCATGATAGCTAGTGAGTAGAGGAGGGCAGGCAAAGACATTTGTTAGATTTAGCAAAGCGTGTCCCGCAGATGCTATCGCGATCAGATTATACTGGCTACTGTGCAACTGTGCAGCGTAAATCACTCTAAGTGCACCAGATGGCGCCATGTGCTGGATAGCTGTAGAGTTATTCTATAGTACCTGTACAGTAACTCAAGCTAGCTGCGCTCAGGTCAGGCGGCGCGTGGAAGCGGATTGCAGTAGCGGCCGTACATCGTGCTGTGCTAAACATATCGAACAAACGCAGCGCTATTTTCTTCGTGCTGCCGCGTTATTTCTCCTCCTGTGAATGTGTGGCGTTGTGTGCGACCCATCTCGCTTGGTCTCCTGCTCCGCGACTCGACAGTGCAGGAGCAGCGTCCTGTTACTTGCCTCGCCATTCAATTTACGCGATAGCGTTGAGGCTGTCGATCAACAGAAAATCCAGCGTCATTGTTGACTGCATTGGGAGAAAAAATTCTCGGGGAGCAACCTAAGTGGGCGACCTAATTCAAGTTACCTTCTGACATCATCAGTATACCTGCCCCCCAGATCATGTGCAAATTGCCCACCATGATAGACAGATGTTGAATTAATAAATGTTTGCGCGAGTTTCCTAAGGAAGAGCGACTTGGGTCTCCAAGTCAAGCGGTGGCCCTGCCTGTCATCGCACTGAAATCAGAGAATGACGAATTCCGCATATATGGCTTTAACCCATTAACACTACAGCGTCATACTCTTAAGGCGTCGCTTAAGTGTTCGCGCCAGTTTTGCTAGGACTTTAAAGATATTTCAGTCGATAGCTATCCTCATCGTTTTAGTTTGGGCAGGAATAAATTCGTGTTTTGGCTGTTGCTGCTTGTGACTTCCTCGTCAGCCAAAATCACGATTCGCGAACGCTATTAATTCGAAGGCATGGCCTTCAGGGTTGCTCTTGAGGTGCCTTCAGCCTGCAAGTGCTCCTGTCTCTTGTACGTACCTTAAAAGACTTGTAGAAAGAGAAGAACTGTTGATCAGTTCTGAAGAACAGCTCCTACGAATTGAAGAAAAAACAGTCACTAAAATCATCTTATGAATTCAAAGAAAAATGGCCATTAAAATCATGGATAAACCACACTCCTCATCAGCCCAAGAACGTCCACTGCAGGGTTAAAGCTTCCCTGGTGCATCTCTTATTAACCCGTCCGTGCACCATCCTTGGCCACCCTATAATCGAAAAATTCATGTCATCCGCCTTTCAGAGCCTCTGGCAGCCCCCGTGTTTGACTACCTTTGGAATCTACTTATGTGTCGATACGCAGCCTTTGAAATGAAAAAAAAAACCGCTTAGCTTAAAAAGTGTAAGGAGAAGTCGAAGCATTGGCTAGCTAGTCGAGTACAAAATTTGCACACACCTACAACAGGCTGCAGTGTAAATAGCCTTCCCGCTCCTATTCGAGGCCATGACTATGGAAAGTTTTGCCTCCTATCTCGGAGGCGGTACAGCGACAGGCGGGCGCTGGGGTTTCGTGCGCAGGCCATTTCCTTACCAAAGAAAGAAAGCGTTGTAACAAGGACGAACCCATAGCGAAGCGAGGGTTTCCGGTTCAGAGAGCGTCGCCATGTCGGCACGAACTTCAGCACTTTTTATCGCTGCCTTTATTTTGCCCTGCAGAGCTCCTCAGAACTCTTGATAGGAAACTGCCACTGCTGCGGCAATGTTCACTTAGTGCTTCTTTACGGTCTGTAGAAGGCATTTTATTCCTATTTGCACGTGCCGCGTGGAACGATGTTTGTAGGGACACGTCTGGTTGCTGCGGGCAGACAAAAAACGCACGACAAAGCGCACTGGAAGACCGTGAAGAACTTGCCACTTCCTCATTTGTTGATAAGGCTAGTTACTACAAGTTAATGCTGAAATGGGGTTTAGGAGTCATACGAAGTTCAAAGGTTTCGTGATTTTCTTGTTCACAACATAAGAACTCCGAATGAATTTATTATTCGGGCTCGCATAATGAAAATGAGCTGTTTACGCTATTTTCCTAAACGAGGTGTAATATATACGCGCCCTTCTGAAAACTTTGATATCACGTTATCGCTTCCTTAGGAGCACCTGCTTAAAATTTGTGTCCTTATGAATTGTTAGTGCTCCAGGAAGCGCTACCATAGCCGCACCCGGAACAAGGATCCCCCCGGTTTCACATAAAACTCTTATCTAAGCACTGTAAATATTTTACTGATGCTTTCTTCAACACAAGAAATGGTACGAAGTAACCTACCCTAGTGGCAGCAAGTAGATTTACATCAAGCCCAGCTTCGTGACAATGGTACAACCAGCTTTCCTTGAGCGCAACGAGTTTATCTGGCATGTGAACGAATGCCATCGGTGCTTCTGATTAGGAATGAATACTGCGCACGGGGATGCGGAATAATTTTCCTCGGGCGCGTGATAATATCTTTTCCCTGAGATCGCTGTCTTGGACATGAGAGTCGCACAAACTGTGAAAGGACGTCCGTAGCAGCATTCACAAAGGCGGATGAAAGCGAGAACAAAGCAACATGGTCCCCGGATGAGGAAATAATTAAGAAAACACAAATACTTACAGGATTGAGCGTGTACAAAGAGAGCATGCCTTTCGACAGGCATCGCCGGATGTGTTCTACATAGGCTGTAGAGTTCTGCAGAAAGCAGTTCGTATCTGAATAAAACGCACAGCACTGTTATACAGGCATACCAAGAAAACTACAGGAAAATCTAATTCTATGATTTGTTGACAATGGGCGATATCATTCGAAGCTGTTGATGGCTTTGCCGGAAGTGACCGGTGAGGCTTTCAGACCCACGTTGTCCTTTTCGACCAACGCTCTTTCCCAGCCTTGCCCGTGCACCATCTGCCACGGTTGGACCGCAATCCCCCTGCCACGGTTGGCAGGGTGAGGCTCACAGAGAGGAAGCTTGTCTTGCGACGTCACTTCTGGTCTGGTGACGTCACGTCCCTCCAGCCAACGGGATTGCTAGGCTCTGTGACGTCAACGACGTCACTGCCCGCCAGCCACTTAATATTTTTCTGGCTGACGTCGGATGGCGCCGGGTTTTTGGTACGGTGAGAGTTCTATGCCACCGCATAATGAACGACGCAGGCTCGGAGCACTTGTGTCGCCAAGTGCGCTTTCCAGTGAAATCAAGAGTACGCACATTATAAATTTCCATTAGAATGTGTTAGCAAGCCAGGCTGCGTTATAAGTCACCTCCTTAAGCTCTCAGGCTGCCTCCACATTCGAGCATGTTCCTTCTCCCCGGCGCCTACCATTTCATAAAGGTTTCTTATAGCTTATGAAGGTTAGTTGGCACTCTATAGAGGAACAAGAATAAAAACAGAATAAAGATACGCGAGAGAATCGACCAAAAGGGTTTTTGATATATAGATTTGTTTATCATTAATGAGCGGTCCTACTAGTACACTAATACGAAACACCTAAATGTTTCACTTCTTCTAGTTGATTTTTACATTACAGGTTCCAATTGAATTGAACGAGACCACATTGTAAACAGTTTAAACTGATCTTACCACACAAAAGTGGTGAGTATGAAGCTATTGCAGCTGGAAAAAGAACAAATTTGTCACTTTCACACGACGACCTCAGCAGTTGGCTAGTGGTGTGTCCATGCGCCCCGTATGCGGGGTTCGATCCCCAGTGTCCCGCGTAACCCGCCGGTTGAATAACCGGCCGGTTACTAAGCAAACTAATCAAACTTTCCCTTGTCCTGGTACTCGGCGTCACTGCGGTTTGAAATACTCGGAAAATGGATCTTTGAACCCCACCTTTCGTACAACGATATGTGTTTTGCTACGGAGCTTTTTGGCTAAGTTGTCTTGTGCTGCTGTAGATAAAACTTATTATCAACAAATTCCGCGCGGTTTCCTGTTTGGCCTCTGTAATGTGTTTTTTTTATCAAATAGTGTTTTACGCAGTTCATCCGTGGCGCGTGTGCATTCCTTCAACATCTGTGCCTGGAACAGTCACCCACTGGCCATGAACATTGCGTGTTCCTCATCGGTCAGCCGCAGTCGCTATTAAGATGGGGGACTGAAAATATTTTTTCATGGACAAAGGGCACATTGCGAGAAAATCTATTCACTAATATATTTTTGTTTTACTTTGAGGTGCATGATTTTAATTGAATTTGCGCCCAGCGTTTACTGTTTATAAATTCGCAATTAAAACCTAGCAAATTCGAAAGCCTTTTACGTTTCTGATCCTCTTCAATAATTTAGCATTCGCTTGATTATATCGATATGTTCAATCCTTTGTCTTTGTGTGTTTATCTCTTAATTATTCCAGGTACTTGTGTAGCCGGGTACAACTGCTGTCAGCATTGCGTTTTCCAAAATATACGATCGAGCTTCCAGGTCTCTATGACACTAACCATGAGAACCATTTTCAAAACATCAAGTTGATTTATCGTTAATGATGTCTCTCCTAGAGAAATAAATCTGCGATGCCAGTGAAACTAACTGGTGAGATAGTAAGGCGATAAAAGAGGATATAGTTGGTATTGCTTTGCTCTGTTAATTGAAAGCGCTGAGTGGTTACAAGGACGAAACTAGACAACTACGGTATGTGGCGCGACCATCAACTGGAATTTTATTTGCGGATAATGCACATGATAAACGAAATGGCTGTCATCACGCACTGAACATGTGTATCACTTTTTTCCATTCTTAAATGTTAGAGTTTTTTGCCTACTAATTCAATTTCACCGTCACATGTGCCGGCGGTAAAGAACGCCTCGATGATCTCCCTGCCAACTCTGTCTATCTTTGCAAGTGAACAGAGCATGAGTTTTTCCCAAAGGTGAATGTCATTTTTTTTTGCAAGGATTTCACTTTTTGAAGTGATCTGCAAGCAAACCTGGGGCGGTCATGTATCGCAGGCTTTTGAAATGTTCTTGCAACCCAACATTTAAACAACGGCTAATTTTTCCAAAATAACTTGTTGTTGGACACACTGGTCGTTGTTTATTTGTTTTGAGATCAATGTTAGCTAATTAGAGACAGGTTTGTTAAAAAGCCATGAGCATAAATCATAAATTCACTCATTCCTTCCGCATAAAAGAATGCATTACTACACCATTATATCGTTGACATTCTTTTACTTGTTTCGCAATGTGCAAACTTGTATCAATATGAGGTCGTAGTGCACAACTCACCTTCTTGTGCTCTAATTTGGACGCGTAGCAAAGCCTCACACCGACACAATACGCACGGATCAGCTGCGAAAAAGGGAATGAAAAAAGAAGGTCAAACTGGCGCATCAAAGAGACCTCGAAACTTTCTTACTGACGTGGCGATCACCGCGATTGCGGAAAAAAGGAAACACAAATTTAAAGGGCACTGCAAAGCAAACAATGTGACCTTGAAATGGATTTTAGAGCGCAGCTCTTAAACGCCCTTTCGCGGGTTGAGCGGCGTTCCTCGTCGTCGGCTTTGGCGTAACTGGCGGAGCGAACAAGCAGCACAGCGGAGGATGATAGAGAGCGTAAGAGGAGCTCTGCGGAGGATAAAAGCAAAGAAAGCGTAAGGAGGAAAGCGGTGGAATAATGTACGGTGGCAAAAAAACAAAAAACACGGGCTGCGCGGCGGTGAACCGCAAGAGATGGCGCTGGAGTAGCGCGCACCGTCATTCGTTCGCCCGAGGAAGAGAGGTGGCGGTCCGCTGTGCGCTGCCCAAGCCAAAACCCAGAGCCGCCTCTGTTCAGCACTGCGGGCTTTGTATGCGATCGCCTACGGTTCAAATGCCGCAGCAGCTGCGCTAAAAAATCTCATTACCGAGACGCGTAATCGCCGGCCAATTTTTTTCCGGTAAAAGCCTCAAATGGACAACTAGTACCTTCTAGCGCTTTTTCGAAAAAAAAAATGTCGATTCAACTCACACAACAGGTACTGTTAAACGGAATCTTAATGTGCCTAGTATCCTTACGGAGCATTCTTGCGGTTTCTTTTTTGTGAAATGCACTAGAACTCGGCAAGTTAAATTTTCTAATTCTTGACATTTCGGTTGTGCTGAACCGCATTCGTTTTATGCAAGGGCGCATTAAGGACTCCATAATTTTACAAGGGCTGGGGAGACACAGCCTCCAGAGCCCTAGTGTATAAAGCACCTAATAATTTAAAATCGCTTTCTATACCGACTTCCCTTAAAAAAACGGATCATACTTACTGGCTCTAAAATATCTGTCCTTTACGCCATTTCAACGCATGTACGGGCATGATGTGCGACCAATGTTGGATACCGTGCTCTCGTGTACACCTAAAGAGAAGGCGCTCGCACCGACCACAGAGACATTTACCTATTACGGCGAGGGAGCCCGCCGGCTTGCCCGTATGCACATAAGACGGCCGCAGGAAAAGAATGGACGCCGCTAGAGCCTACGACAGCGACACAGCGAAAATCTGCCCGGCTACCGAGAGTGGATGTGGACCTCTGTCCACCACCCAGTCTTGCATAAAATACATCTAAACCGCTACTTTAGGCCATACAGTGTGTTGCGCAATATTATATATGTCGCTTATGAAGTTCTTCGCGACAGTACAATGCAGTCCATGCCATCCACTCCAGCCTGAGGTAGCACACGTGCTTCGTCCATGCTCTACCTCATGGTGTCAAGCAGAGGGCATCCGCCTTTTTTTTTTTATCTAAGAGCCGTTTAGCCTACTGGAACTTTTTGCGTCCTTCTTTTGTTCGTTTAAGACCAACAAGTTAGCGTGCAACTCCCGAATACTTTTCCGTTTTTTGAAAGAGAGGAGATTAATTGCAATTAGTGGCGGGAAGATGAACTGAGTGTGAGGGCGAGGGATTACCAGAAAATTTCATGCAGTAAGGCTGAAGGGGGTGTGCGATGCAAAGTGGAGAGAGAGTGAACACAGACAAAATTTGGGCATTTGCTGACTTCTGGTTACAGATACAGTCCATGCTTTAATGACAGTCGATTGGTTTGAAGAGGAACGACGATTAGAATTCGATCAATTTCTAGTAAGAAATAAATGTTCTTATGGTTGAAATCATGAACTAATTTAAGTGCCAGTGCTGAAGCTTGGTAAGGCGGAACATCGGGCGTTCTTTTGACATGAGCTACTTCTTCGCCGTTATCACGCACTGTTGGAGTCGGTTTTCCAAAAATGGTTTTAAAAAGTATTTCCTGCTTCCAAACGTGCCTCAAACATGAAATAGTACCTAAATTAATATAGAACAATTAGGAGAAAGGAAGCAAGGGCAGTGAACCCAAACAGAAGCAAGCTGTCTCGAGCCCAAAGGTAAATGTCAGTGACGCGGTGCAGAGCACGTCGCTCGAGAGCTATAGGTAAGTGTGGGGGTGCTTGCTTATCTGTCGAAGTTGAAAGAATGTCCAGAAATGCATTTATCTTGACTAGCCTGTAGATTTAAAACAATAGCCTGTGACTAGGATGTCTGTAAAAATTTCTGAGTGATTATATACGGGTGATTGTCCACTGAAGGTCGAAAGTGCATCGCTGTGGACTGTGTTTAAAAGAATTGCAGAAATTGATGAAGAGGGTTCACTTATAAAGTACTTCTAAAATATAAAGCTACAAATGCTTAAATTTTCGAGAAAAGGGTCGAACTTACAATGTGTGCAGATATTATTAACGCAGTGATATTCCCACGAACTATATGAGATTTATATACTTTCAACACTGGTCGGCAGCGAACTTTAAACTTATCTTCTGTTCGCGCGAAGAATGTGCCTTTGAAATATGTTACCATATCTTCCCTGCACGAACCTCGCAGAATGCTGTTTTCAGCATAACGCATGTCTTGCCCATGCTGCCTCTGTCGGTGTAGTAGCTGAGAACAGAAATTCGCTCAAGCAATGCTTTTTTAAGCGAGGTAAATCTTCATTTCCTCCACAAATGACAATATAGACCATGAATAGTCTAAATAGAACTGCACCAAGGATGGATTTGATGACACCGGTTTATAAGTGTAGTTGTGATTTACTACTTTGTGTAAGGAAGACGACGAGTATATGCGCGCGCCGCATGGTCATCGCCTGGTGCACGCTCCTGGCTGGACTAGCTGACCTCGGACTGCTGTTGGCCCTGCTCCCGTTAAGAAGCTTCTCAGAATAAACCCCACCGTACATTTGGGGCAGGTGCCGGGTAACGTCCTCTCGCCCTGGAACTCCGCAACCGAACGCTACCCCCTACCGCGATGCCTAACCACCAAGCCGTACAAGTGAGCCCGGCCGCCGTCGTCTGTGCTGGTTCGCTCCGACAGCGACACCCCGCTATCTTCAGTGGCACGGACGACCATCATGTTGAGGATTGGCTCGCTTCGTATGAGCGGGTGAGCGCATACAAGTGGGACGCGGAAACCAAACTGAACAATGTGATTTTCTATCTGACGGGCGTTGCGAATCTGTGGTATCGGAACCACGAGGCGGACATTACATCATGGTCAGTTTTCAAATCTAACTTCTCAGAGGTATTCGGCCGCCCGGCAGTCAGAAAACTCCGTGCCGAACAGCGCTTGCGTGCGCGGTCGCAGCCGGTTGGCGAGAACTCCACGAGTTATATCGAGGATGTCGTCGACCTGTGCAAGAGCTTGAACGCTCAGATGCCCGAAGCCGACAAGATCAGGCATATTCTCAAGGGCATTGATGACGACGCCTTTCAGATGCTGTTGGCGCGAGACCTGCGCACCGTCGCGGAAGTCGTCACCCTGTGTCAGAGCTTCGACGAACTACGCAAGCAGAGGGCTCTGACACGCGAACACACCACGAACGTCGACACGCTTGCTCGCCTGAACGATGCAAGAGACCAGTCATCGCTCCTACCGCACATCAAGAGCTTCATCCGAGAAGAAGTTGCGCGCCAGCTCTCGCTTATTTCACGCCATCAAAAGCCATCACCACACATAACTCCGAATTTGCGGCACATCATTCAAGAACAGGTCGCTGAGGCTCTCCCGCAAGCCCCTCAGCCCACACCTCTTGCAGCCCCGCTGACATATGCGGACGTTGTTGCGCACCTCGTCCACCTATCTATGCTCTGCTTCCTGGCCCGTCCTTTTATTCCGCCGTCTACTCATCTGCGAACCTCCTGGGGCACGCCTGATAATAATCGACCGCCTGCTCAACTGGGAAACTCCTGGCGCATGCTTGACAACCGCCCGATCTGCTACTTCTGTGGCTACTGATAGGTCATGTGGCGCAGCTTTGCCGTCGACGCATGAACGTCTCACGAACACCTCCTGAAGTTTCCGGTTGCTGGTCCCAGCGCCAGTACTCACCTCCTGCTGAGCCGCCCCTAAGCCGTTCTCTATCTCCTGAGCGCACCTCCTTCTCTGGACGCCATTCCCCTTCTCCACTTCGGCGCTCCATTTCTCCGATGCGACGGCGTTCCTCGACTACTCAAGAGGAAAACTAGGTGCCGCAGTTCCTGAGGCGAGAACTGCGCAGTCATCGAAATTTGAAAGGCCTCGTCTGTCTGCCGCTAATTTAATTAAAGTTTTTTGTAGAGGGCGTATCGGTGATGGCGCTTGTCGACACCGGTGCTGCAGTTTCTGTCATGGATGCAGCGTTTTGCCGATCTTTGAGGAAAGTGAAGACGCCCCTTTCTGGCCAGTCCTTACGAACTGCAAGTGCGCACTTCATCCAGCCGTTAGCAGCGTGTACTGCTCGAGTAGTCATAGAAGACATTCTTTATTTGGTTGAGTTCATTGTTCTGCCGTCATGTTCGCATTCGATCATCTTGGGCTGGGACTTCCTATCGCTTCATGACGCGGTCATCGACTGTGCTCGGGCTCAAGTAGCGGTCTCCACGTTGCCGAATCACGTGCCAGAGACTGAAATTTGCGGTGCACCTGTTCTTGCCAAAGCTTTTGTCGCCGACAGTACCGATATTCCTGCGTGCTCTTCCGTGATTGTGCCTCTCTCCTGTGCTTGTGTTGGCAATGCCAGTGTCCTTTTCACGCCGTCTCCTACTTTTCTGCGTCGCCATTACCTGCCGATACCTTATGCCTTGCTCACTGTCTCCGCCGGCCTCACCGCACTGTGGGTCTTCAACGCGATTTCAAGCCCCTTCACTTTGCGCCGTGGAGAATGCGTCGGCACCGTGCAGCTCTTTGATTCTCTTTTCAACCATCCCGACACTGCCGCAGAATCACCGCCGGTCGCCATGGACGCCCTCAGCTCACCTACTCCTGCGCCCGCCCCATTGTTGACCGACCTATTCCTTCGCTCTATCGACGCCATCCTACCTCCAACTCAGCGAACCAAGCTTCTCGCGCTTCTTGAGTTTCGCTCCTCCTTAAATTGCCACCAACGCGGTTTGTGGCGCACGTCGACTGTCGAGCATCGCATTGACACCGGCGCCCATGCCCCTCTGAGACAGCGCCCATATCGTGTTTCCGCCACTGAACGACGAGTTATTGAAGAACAGGTAGACAGCATGCTTCAGAGCGGCGTTATTCAGCCTTCCACCAGCCCCTGGGCCCCCTCGGTTGTCCTCGTCAAGGAGAAGGATGGCTCCGTTCGGTTTTGCATCAATTACCGCCGCATTAATAAGACCACCCGCAAAGACGTCTACCCTCTGCTCCGTATTGATGATGCCCTGGACTGTCTACAAGGCGCGGAGCTCTTTTCTTCTCTTGATTTGCGCTCTGGTTATTGGCAGGTCCCAATGGCAGCTGCAGATCGTGCCAAAACCGCGTTCGTGACCCCTGACGGCCTCTAAGAGTTTACCGTCATGCCTTTCGGCCTGTGTAACGCTCCTGCTACTTTAGAGCGAATGATGGATACCGTTTTGCGTGGCCTCAAGTGGAAGACGTGCCTGTGCTACCTGGATGATATCGTTATCTTTTCACTCGACTTCCAAATGCATCTATCTCGCCTGCGGGACGTCCTGACATGCCTCACAAACGCTGGCCTGCAGCTCAACTTAAAAAATGCACCTTTTCAGCCAGTGAACTGACAATTTTAGGTCACGTTGTGTCGAAAGACGGTGTACGCCCTGACCCAGCAAAACTTCGTGCCGTGACTGAACTTCTCAAACCTTCCACCATTAAGGAACTTCGCAGCTTCCTGGGCTCTGCTCTTATTTTAGGCGTTTCATTCGCAGCTTTGCCTCACTTGCTGCTCCTTTGACTCAGCTGCTCGGCGCCAATGTAAATTTTTCGGCGTGGTCACCCGCCTGCGACGACGCCTACAACACCTTACGTCGTCTCCTCACGGCACCTCCCATCTTGCGCCATTTCGACCCGGCGGCCCCAACTGAAGTTCACACGGATGCCAGTGGTATTGGTCTCGGTGCAGTGCTCGCTCAGCGCAGATATGGATACGACGAATATGTCGTTGCCTATGCCAGCCGCACACTTACCAAGGCTCAGTCTCACTACTCTGTGACTGAAAAAGAGTGCCTCGCCATTGTGTGGGCCTTAGGCAAGTTTCGCCCTTACGTGCACGGCCGTCCTTTCGACGTCGTTACGGATCATCACGCCCTTTGTTGGCTTTCCTCTTTGAAAGATCCTTCCGGCCGCCTGGCGCGATGGGCGCTGCGTCTTCAAGAATACAACATCCGAGTCGTGTACCGGTCGGGCCGCAAACATCAGGACGCCGACGCCTTGTCTCGCTCCCCGCTCCACGCTGAACTTGCCAGCCTTTGCAAAATCGGAGCCCCTGCGCCATCTCCCACCGTCGGTGACATGCCTTCTGAACAGCGCAAGGATCCCTAAAATCGTGCTCTTCTGGACTTTCTCTCCGACCCATCGGCGGTTACACCATCCCGCGCGCTGCGCCTTCAAGCTTCCCATTTTGAGATCCGAGAAAGCCTGCTTTATCGCCGTAATTATCATTCTGATGGACGAAAATGGCTCATCGTCATTCCTCGCCACCTACGGTCCTATATTTGCTCATGTTTCCGCACTGAATTGCAATGCGGTCACGCAGGCCTTTTCAAGGCTTACACGCACCTTCGCATCCGCTACTACTGGCGTGGCATGTACAATTTCGTTTTGAAATTCGTACTCTCGTGCCTACTGCCAACGCCGCAAGACACCCACTACCCGTACTGCTGGCGAGTTGCAGCCGCTATCTTGTCGGCCTCGCCATTTCGACCGCGTTGGCATTGATTTATATGGGCCCCTCCTGTATACTGCTTCTGGCAAACGATGGATCATTGTTGGCGTCGATAACCTCACGCGGTATGCTGAAACCGCCGCGCTCTCTGCTGCCACGGCACAGGATGTGGCATCCTTCCTTCTGCGTCGGTTCATCCTTCGACACGGTGCCCCTCGAGAACTCCTCAGCGACAGAGGCCGTGTCTTCCTATCTGATATCATCAGATCTCTGCTCCGTGGGTGCAATGTCATGCATCGGACTTCCACCGCTTACCAACCTCAGACCAACGGCCTCACGGAACGCTTTAACCGCACTCTGGGGGACATGCTGGCTATGTATTGAACTATGTCTGACCAACTCGCCCACCAGTTCACGTTGTATGGCTATGTATGTCGGTTCGAACCACACGACCTGGGACCTTATTCTCCCGTGTATTACGTTCGCGTACAATACTGCTATGCAGTCTACGACAGGATTTTCTCCTTTCTTTTTCCTTTGTGGCCGCCATCCCTCCGTTTCCATTGATACTGCTCTCCCTTACCACCCTGACGCATCTGCATGCAGTACTGTTTCCGAAGCCGCCAGGCACGCCGAAGACTGCCGCCACATCGCCCGGTCGCTTAAAACAGCTACCCAGTCCTTTCAAAAAACGCGCCACGACGAAGATCAACGTCCCCAGCATTTCTCGCACTGCTCTCTTGTCTGGCTACGGATACCTCCCAGAGTCGGAAACTGCTGACTAAATATCAAGGGCCCTATCGCATCTTGCAACAAACATCTCCAGTCAATTATATTGTTGAGCCCCTCACGCCGTCACCCGATCTCAGACGCCGCGGCCGTGAGACTGTCCATATCCAGCGCCTCAAGAGATACTACGACCCCGCTGTCTTGTCTGCCCCTTAAGTCGCTAGGATGGCTCTTTTTCTGTCCGGGGGCCATTGTAAGGAAGACGACGAGCCTATGCGCGAGCCGCATGGTCATCGCCTGGTGCACGCTCCTGGCTGGACTAGCTGACCTCGGACTGCTGTTGGCCCTGCTTCCGTTAAGAAGCTTCTCAGTATAAACCCCACCTTACACTTTGTAATTTTGGAAAAATTTTTCTTGCTGTCGATATTGTCGAGGCGGCCACCCTGTAACTGATCTGATTTCTTCAATTCTCAAAGCATGTTCTCTAATTATCTCTGCAGACGTACTAACGGCTTCTTTTTCTATGCCATACAAGTGCGTAAGCGTAGGAAAAATAAGAATGATGTATATAAAGCTACTCTGTTTTCTTACCTTTGAAGCGTCCGCCTTCCAAGGGAAGCGCAAGGCCATGCTTTTACCACACTTCTGTATGTATTTCCTCGCCAATGCAGCACTCTTCGACCTCGTCATAACCCCTGTAATAAAAAAAAATATTTGTGTGTGTGTGTGAGGCAACAAGTCGGACACGGAATTTATCGTTACGCTGAACAACTGCCAATAGAAATTCGCATAGTGTGCTGCATATGCACGCGAGAGATAAAAAAAATAAGATAGTTTAATTCAATTGTTTCAACTGTCATGACAGAGTGTAGAGAAAAAACGGCCATCAGCTGAGATCGAACTTTGCAATTCATGGTTAGACCTTTATTCGGGAGTGATTCAAAGGCCCACCTTATTTGTAGCCGCGCAGCATTCATGTAAGATAAAAAGGGCAACCTAATTTCATAAATATAGAGCAGTTATTTACTGATATATAAGTGTAATTTGTAAATTTTGTTCCCGCGATGTTCTTTTGTGAAAAAAAAAAACAGTTGATGCTTTAGCCTCGTGTCTTGGTTGTTTGCGTTCAGCAAAAATATTAGCAGGTGTTTCAGAGAAGCAGCTGCCATTAATTTTTAAATATGTCGTCTTTGACATAAAAGATCAGCTTTTTTGGCGTCAGAAAACAGGCAGATCATGTCAACTCCTATAGTTAACCAACTAAATTCTAATAGATAACTTTTTAACTGGTATGGATCGGCACGTGATTGCAATTAGATATTTCTATCCAGCAGTTAGAAATAGCCACATAAGTATTTAGACCTCCGAAAGCACGATTGCCCTCCCTGCTACGGCTCAACAAATTTGGGCCATTTCTCGCGCCATTCGAAACCCGCGCTTCTCTGGGGAGCGCAAGGCGACGGCGATCAATTCGCTACACTCAGTGACGCATGTATCACGTGACAACCTCTGCCCCGTCCGCGCTGGAGCAGCGATGTGGCGAGTTGCGGGGAGCGCAGTGTGAATGGGGCAGAAGTTTTCACGTGGTCACGTGGCAAAATGTTTCTCTTTACCTTTAAAACCCTCTATACAGAAAATTAACATGCAGAAAACCAAGGTAATGTTCAACAGCCTAGCAAGAGAACAACAGTTCACAATTGGCAGCGAGAGCCTAGAAATTGCGCCGGAATACGTCTACTTAGGGCAGGTAGTGACAGCTGATCCGGATCATGAGAGGGAGATAACTAGAAGGATAAGAATGGGGTGGAGCGCATATGGCAAATTCTCGCAGATCATGAGTGGCAGTTTACCAATTTCCCTCAAGAGGAAAGTGTACAACAGCATAATCTTACCGGTACTCACCTACGGGGCAGAAACGTGGAGGCTAACGAAAAGAGTTCAGCTGAAGTTAAGGACAACGCAGCGAGCCATGGAAAGAAAAATGATAGGTGTAACGTTAAGAGATCGGAAGCGGGCAGAGTGGGTGAGGGAACAAACACGGGTTAATGACATCCTAGTCGAAATCAAGAGAAAGAAATGGGCTTGGGCAGGGCATGTAATGCGAAGGCAAGATAACCGCTGGTCTTTAAGGGCAACGGAGTGGGTTCCAAGAGAAAGTAAGCGTAGCAGGGGGCGGCAGAAGGTTAGATGGGCGGATGAGATTAAGAAGTTTGCAGGCAAAGGGTGGATGCAGCTGGCAAAGGATAGGGTTAATTGGAGAGACATGGGAGAGGCCTTTGCCCTGCAGTGGGTGTAGTAGGGCTGATGATGATGATGATGATGATGATACAGAAAATATAGAAATTAGTGGAGGGCTTCCCTGCAACATACGGTATGCTCACAAACAGAGGTGGGCAAATGTCCTCATTTTTGCTTGTCCTCTCTTACCCTAACTTTGAATCGATAGCCCTCCCTCACCCTCAACCTCATTTTAAAAAGCTATCCCGGCCTCTCTCACCCTCGCCCTCACATCGTCGGCCCCCCGACCCTCACCCTCACTAACAGTCGTTTTAAAACTGGAGTTATTTTTTGTAGACGGCAACTTCTGGCGATATTACGAAGTAAGAAACATATAAGTCAAGCCATCAAGGCACTATTCGACGATATGTTAAATGCTTATATTGTTGTGAGCCCTGAAATATAACTCTACGTTTACTTCTGGCATGCAGTGCATGCATACATATGCCCTGCACTTATGAGATTTCATTGTTATATATATGCACTGCTAACATGAGTCATGCGCGTTGTTGTGTCTGTGTACCAAAACTAATGTACGCCAACAATATCTAGAAAAGTGTGCAGTAGCTTTTACGATGGCAATCACAATAAGTGATAAGCGTCTGATCATGCTTCCACGTGCACGGATGGAAGATGATCAAGAATACGCTTTCAAACTACAGTGTGACCGACCGGAAGTTTAACACGCGTGAAGATTGGTACATGACGAAGACGACGACATTGCAAGCACAGCTCGAGAGCCTGGCACTTCGTTCAGGCAGGATGTTAAGATTTCTGCCAAATTATATTGTTCATCTGAGTGAAGCGTATGAACCGACCGACTTTAAAGCGAAGTGGCACTGCCTCTTGATGATGTGCTATGCCTTACCTCGCGTATAGTGCTCTGTTGCTCTTTCTTGCGATGCATTTCGTCGCGTTTCTTAAAAGCTTTGTATATAATTTAGTTAATGTAAATAGAATATATTTTCAATATAATAAACACCATGCTTGAAAAGGCTGTGGCGATGACGTAGCGGTCCGAAGCAGCGGTCAGTGGAACTGATTTTTTAGCGCCGCCACGCGCTCGGATCTTGATCCCCCAGCTATGAAGTTTCTTATTTCTTTAGTTTCTCCCCTTAGCGCGATGCCATCTTTCGCTGCAGTGAGCCTCTTATGCTGGCGCCTAAAATAGCACTATTCAGGCCAGTTCATAATAAAACGGGTTGCTAAAATTCAGGACTTGGGCTGAATAATGGTAATCACAACTCCACACAGCCTGGAATGAACAATTCCTGTATTTGCCATTTTAGTACTTTCGCGCTTCCACTGCGCCGAAAACCGATTGTCTGTTTGTCCGAAGCCTAATTCTAGCACGTGGGCCACTTTGGTCACATGACGTTGTGACGTCATGAAAAGCTACCCACCGGATTCTGAGCAAATCGCCCACCGTGGCAGTTCAATTCATGATTAGTCGCGAGTGATGGCTCAAGAACGACATGGGGCTCAGAAGCCCCACCGATGGCAGCACCTGCCATCTCAGGGCAATGGCGCATAGCTTAACCGCTGCTCCTCTGCACCAGGAGCGGAATCAGGACTCCCACGGATCTGTGTATGTAGAGAATGACTTATTCTGCCGCGTATGGTCCAAAAAGATGCAATATCATGCAAAATGGCATCATATGATATATCAACCATAGTAAGCCAGTCGAGGACAAGCAAAAGCACAGAAAGTCAAGATGAACCATTCAATAAAGAGTTTCTCTCTCTCTTTCGCTCTCAAGATAAACCATGTAAAACCAGAGCTAATTATGCGAGCGCAGGATAATTCGGGGTTATCTTCAAGCTAAACTGCCTGTGACTTTTTGCTTGCACGTCTAAGCATTACCAAAACGCTGAATATCAATTCCCTGCAATGCCTACAAGACATTTGCGTCATAAAATCAGGTGCGCGATTACGCGGTCACACGTCTCACAAGAGACGTGTGACTGTCACACGTCTCACACGTCTCACCTCTGTACCTTTTACGAGATATCGTTGATTTCAAGAAGAGGAAATAGGAATGGCGAGCGCATGTAGTGCCGAGGTCGGATAGCCAACGCTCTCATAAAACAGCTGACTGGATGCCAAGAGATACCAGATGTCGGCAGAAAACGAGATGGGCAAATATGATTAGGAAAATTTGAGGTATTTTAAGTTCATCGTGCAGATGACACACATTTAGAGATTATCGTCATAATTACATTTATGATATCCTGCTCACCTTTCTGCAACCTCGAATTTAGCAGCAATTTTTGGAGGCTGGTTAATATAGCATTGCATATCCGTTATTATTTGTGCGCGTGACGTTTCAACTTCAGTCATGACGTCACTGTTGTCAGAGTCCTAAGCGTAGCATGTTGCCATAGGGCGCTGAGGTGAAGTGGTGCGTTACGTCACTACATCCTGATCAGTCAGCGTACCGTGTTGTCACGCCAACACCGACCCCGCGGAGCCTTGCAGTTTACAGCCGTCGCCGTTGTCAAACATGGTCACTGTCGTACCGCGTAAGCGGAAGCTCGAGAGACTGTCTCTTCGCAAACGAGAACATTATCCGAGTAGCCTGACTCTTGAGGAGAGCGTCTAAAGCTATTGATTATGCCCTGTCTTTGGTCATATGATGGGCGTAAGAGTATCGAGTACCACACTTACAGTGAGGACAGCAACTTGGGGCTTGCTCCGAGGGAAAATGAAAAGCGTATTATCTTCTTTTGTGAAGAGATAATATGCAGATAATAGTGTGTGATGTTAATACATCATTTTGAAAGTCAAGAGTCTCTGAATTGCGGTGTAAAACATGAACGCAATTGTGTTATAAAAAGACTGGTCTTTCTTTTGAACATACTGCACCCCCACTGATGAACCCTGACATTGAATTTCCGAGTGCCAGGACTAAGTACACGTTTTAAAGATATTTGCGTTCATCAATGCCCAATGACCATTGTTCGTGTTCGCTCCATTTTAATATTTTCAATAGATTCGTTTCCGTTCAAATGTTTCCACAGTGTGCTCATCCCGTTAATTCATCGCTGAATCAAAATAAAACTTGCCCCTTGAGACTTCGCCATCCTTACCTTTAGCTAAACCTCTTATTTTAGGTACATATGTTCAATAACAAATCGGCTTCTCGCAGGCGGTCACTGCTTCGAACTTCTCCCTACCGTAAAATATGACCGTACATTAGTAACACTCACCGGGACTCTTGCCGCAGACTTGTAGTTTTCCACATTTCACCTCCCAAAGCGCCATGCAAAATACTACTAACGGGAATACTTTAAACCAGTTCATTATGAATCGCCTTATCTGGCTGTCCACCGAAATGCGATGTGTGAGGAAGTAATCTGTACTGAATACAACACGAAATAAAAATCTTTGCTTGAATATTATATTGACTTCATACAGCTGTCAGTAGGCTGAGTCTATAAAAGCGGATAAAGTAGGTACCCAAAGTGATATATATCGGCCATGGCTGTACATATCCCCCACTTTTTTTTATCGAGCAGCATGGCATTGCTGTTCCCGGCATTGCTAGACGTTCATCAAATCAATACATGTGCTCCACTGAGTCGCATCTGTTCTGTGTACAGAGCTGCCGTTTGAAGGATATTTGATTCTACTCAAAAAATAGGAACACGAAAATTTGTTTTTGCCCCAAGAAGCGATTGTTTCTCTATCAGCTAGAAGTAAATTTCTTTTTGTCGCCAGCATAGAACTGCACTAGTCGGAGGCGAGAATTTGTTTCAGAAGAAACAGAAAGTAGTGCAGTCGTCCACAGACCTGTCTAGAACGCTGGAGTGGCGAAGCGGTCAATAAACATACGCCAATTACGAGTGGCCTAGGGCTCGAATCAGGACCTTGCGATGCATGAACTTTCCCTTAGATTTAGTTTACTCCTGATGCACGTGAAAACTGTATCGTGCTAGGCAGTAGCTGTGATTATCATATTTTTTTTATTTACACAACACTGTAGACATCATATGATCCAAGAAGGATGGGCAAAACTACGATGAATCAATATTCGCAATGCCAAATAATACGTTTCAATAAAGTACAATGATTACAATACAAAACTGCAAATAAACAGATAATCAGAAATATGAAATAGAAGGACAGTCTCTACAGATTGTTTCGAAGAAATTTGCCAAAATTTTCGTTTTTGAACAAACATTGAGGTTTGCAGTCTGTTATGGTGCTCGGGAAAACGGAATATTGATACAGGTTAGTCCTTGAAAATTAGGAGGCCAAATTGTAATTATTGTTGTGTCGCGTTTTCAGAGTTACGCAGAGCGTGGTGTAAGGTTTTGGTGACATTAGAAATTTTCTATTTATCAATGAATAAAGAAAGATCAATCGAGAAATTTTAACTCGATAGCGTTAAGGAGCTCCTGTCAAAAAAATACGGCGTCGCTGTCGGCATCGTCGGCGTCGTTGACTGTGAACAAAAAACCAAGAAAATCCCCACAGAAGCAACCTATATGCCATGCCGTGGGCATGTTACGTAGATTATGCAGTCGCCGGTACGGTATGCGCAGAGATGCGCTATTAATGATTTTTATGATGTAAGTCAGGCCCATTTTAGAATTCTGATCTCTGTTTTTTTTTTTTTCAGGCTCGGTTACTTACAAACTTATTCCTCTCGTCTTTTTGGATAGGGAAGCTCATCGGATGTGCCATGGCCTCCCCAAATTTGTGGCAGCCAACGTGCTGCACCTTGAAGACATTCTCCCTCTTTTATCTCGACTTCACTTTCTAACTGTGCAGACTCACATCAGAGTCTATGAATCACATTTCCGCCGTTCGCAAAGCATATTCTCCTGCCAGCCTACCTCCTATTTTGGCGCAAAGTGGTCTCGGTTTCATACCCCACAGGTTGTGCTAGTGCAATGACTACTTGAGCATTTAGACGTAAAAACTTATAGCATCCTTCCTGACCTATCCAGTGGGTCCTCTGTCCAAATTGTTTTCGACTACATTTCCCCGAAAATGCCAATAAACCTTTACCACCGCGAATTGTAAGTGGTCTACTAGAAGATCATCTAAGGACCCTACCTACAAATATTGCAATAGAAACCGACGCATCGTAGTGAAAACGAAAAGGCAGGTGTGGGAATAGTCTGTTCGCGTTTAGACCGGCCCTTTTTACTGCGCCGTATAGATTTCAACCCTATTTTTCAAGCATAGTTTCTTGCAGCAGTAGCTGCTGTTCGCAAGCTAGACCCCTCTATTACCGCAGTGGCAGTAATCACCGATTCTTTATCTTTTTGTTTGTCCCTCATCGCACATGTTGGCGGCTCCATTTAAAACACATTATTATCCCTGCTTCCTTCAAATTTGAGCCTTATTCATTTAATATCGGTTCCCGGTCACAACAGTGCGACAATAATTGATGTCGCTGATAACCTCGCAAACGCTTCCCTAAGCAGCCCCGTGATGCCTGTCATGCCGGCTACAGCCTATGTTGCAGCATCTAGATTTCGGCGACGTGCGTTATTAAGCGCGCAAGACACAGTACTTTTAACATGGGTGGATTCTCAGCACCTGAGATATTCTTGGAGCAGAAAACTTTGTCGATCTCGGCAGCTCGAAGTGTCTCTGATGAGACTGCTCTGTCGCATCCTTCCTCTAAATTTCTATCTACACAGGTCTGGCTTGGCGCTATACCTCCCATCTGTGCATTTTGCCGTGAGTCTGAATCCAATTCCTCATTTTTTTACTCTAATGTCGCGTTTCACGTATTTGAGAAGAAGGTTTCTGGAGGAGCCGTTGCAGCATCCTGGCCTTAGTGTGAGCAGCCCGCTCTTGCTATTATTTGGCGCCACCACATTTGGGTTCAGCTACAGATCTGTTTGTACCGCTGTTGAAAACTTCTTGCTAGAATGTCATTGACTGCCTTTCTAAGAGTTACATAATTTTCATTTCTATGTATTATTACATTCTGATTTAATTATTTTGTCCCCCTCTCATTTTTTTTCTAATGAAACTCAGCTCTTTTCTGTTCTTGCCCTTCTTGAGGTAGAATCCACCGGTGTTGCTTTCCCGTGTGCTATTCTTTTGCCTTTACTGACCACAGGTGAATAGCAACCTTAGCCTCCCGATTCTACACCGATTCCCCAGTTTGGGTATGTGCCATCTTTTGAAAGGCTAACAACTACAATAGCGAAAGAGAAATCAACGTATGGCGCCCACCTCGTCAGTAGGCAGCCCCTCATGGTTGAGTAAAGACGTGCATCCGAGAGATCCAGCCGCAAGTGTGCGTAATGGATCCTGAACACACTGCTTTCGCGGCGCACTCTTAAGGTGGCTTAAGCGTCCCAAAATTTCCAAGGCCTCTTCCTTGCCCCATTAAGCGAAAACCCGTCTGCGAGTATGCGTGTGCGCGTGCGGGGACGCGCGTGTGTGTGTTTTAACACTTGATTGTACCCATAAAAGATGGCGTCCTCATGCAACCTGTAAGATGGCGGTTGGATTGGTGACTGGTCGTGCGCGGTTGCTCCGGACAACCTGAATCGCAAAAATTCCACTAGTGGCAGCATTTGCATCCCAGAGCAGTAGCGCACCTCTTAACCGTTGCACTACTGCGCTAGGATTCCCATGTCGACTCCAAAGGATCCGTGAATTTTAAGCTAAGGACACCATTTCCGCATATATGGGCATTAACTCATTAGCAACCGCATCATCATCACCATCGTCAGCCTGACTACACCCAATGCAGGGCAAAGGCCTCTCCCATGTCTCTCCAATTAACCCTGTCCTTTGCCAGCTGCATCCACCCTTTACCTGCAGACTTCCTAATCTCACCCGTTCACCTAACCTTCTGCCGCCCCCTGCTCCGCTTGCCTTTTGTTGGAATCCACTCCGTTACCCTTAAGGGCCAGCGGGTATCTTGCCTCCGCATTACGTGCCCTGCCCTAGCCCATTTCTTTCTCTTGATTTCGACTAGGATCGAAATCAAGAGAAAGAAATGGTCGTAGCAATCGCGTCGTACCATTAAGGCAGAGCGCGGACCGCGGTACGGCGGCGGCGGTCTTCACGAAGTTAGCGCGCACATGAGGAGGCGCGCGGTGGCGCCCCGGCGGCGGCAACGTGGTGTAATTGCCAGCTGCATGGCATCGGGTTACATCCCGCCGCAGGCGAAGCGACTGCTTTCACAAACTAGTCTTTTTACCGCGGGAACTCGATCTACACGCTCTGAGCATTCTTAGAAAGTTCGAATTATTGTCCTCTGCGGCCGATTTCCCTAATTCAAATCGTATTAAACGTCCTGGCTCCCGCCTTTTTTCTTGAGCACAACGCTGAAGGTAGGAGGAGCCAACCAACGCGTGGTGTGCCTTTCAGTGAGTCCTGTTGCGGCTTCCCGCTCTGCCATCGGCGGAGTGATACGTACATCAAAGAGTCCACGTGTATTTTTTTTCCGTGGGCCTAATTTTCGGCTAAGATGTCTGCGACTGAAACCAATTATTCACAGAAGCCTAAAAAATAAATGCGAAAGTGAAATCGCCGCGGGACTCACTGAAAGGCACTCCACGCGTTGGTTGACTCCGCCTATCTTCAGCGTTGAGTTCAAAAAAGTAGAAAGATGGTACGTGAAATCCGCTCTAAATTAGGGAAATCGGCCCCACAGAACAACAATTTGAAGTTTCTAAGAGTGCTCGGAACGTGTAGATCGAGTTTCCGCGATAAAAGGACGAGTCCAGATTCGTCTTTAGTGCACCTTTAAGGTTCTGTGCCTATTTTTTTGTGTGTGTGCCCGTTAGCACTAGATGCGTCAGTAGCGAAAGAGCCGTTACCAGTCAGGTTGAAGCCTCGGACTACATTGGTGAAGTTCGAGTTACCTTGGAGGAGTGTGGCGCCACTTGCAGCCAATTGGAGGAAGCTGGTGTAAGCTCGATGGAGCGTCGCGCCATCTGGAGGCGGGGGCGGCGCCAGCTGCAGTCGAATGGAGAGATTGTGTGAAGATGAAGAAAGAGAAATGTGGTTGTGTGCACACTCAGATTCCAGAAAGAAGAGATGAAGGATAAAGGCATCGGAACAACGTGCATCGCAGCAAACGAGTCATGAATGAAGCTGGTCGTTCGGCAGATTCCAAGTGATCGGCGATCAGACTAGTGACTAGAAGCAAGCTTGAGCGCCCACCAGTTGCGTTTTTTAGTGAAAACTTTACTGGCCTAGACGCGTTGATTTCGCCACGGGTGCAGTTTGACCTTCATTTGACCTTCATTTGAGAGTGGTGACCTTCGTTTGACCATCGTTTGACCTTCATTTGACTGCCGAGGAGCCTGCTTGCAGTGCACGCGCGCAGTGCTATCAGAAGCAGGCAGAGTCTGATCATCCAGCCGACAAAATTAGTTCACCGACACTCGGTCAGTCTTCGTACCAATGAAGGAGAAAAAATAAATAGTGATACCATAGCCCAACGACTGTGTCCTACTCTGTCTCAACAACACTCTTGAAGCTGTGAATAACCAAGCTTAACTACAGCATAATTGAAGTTTTTACTTGTATAGCCAGGCTTAGCCACAGTTAAGCCGCAGCCATTGTTTTTTATTATTCTTTTTAAATAATGTCAAATCTGCGGTTGCAACACCCGCTGATAGTGCACTCGCTTCGTCAAATGTTTACGCCCTGTTCATAACTTTTCAGCTACAGAAGTAGGAGCGAATAATGCGCTTACTTGTAACGAAGCCGTATCCGGAAGTAACCTGCCGTTTATTCGAACAGGGGTCATTTGGCTGAGCGCAGTTTTTAAACTTATGTTATTGAGCGCCCATTATGCTCCTTTCATTAGTCTTGCACAGGCTTTAGTTCGAGGTTATTTCACATATGCAATATATCCTGAAAAAATAAAGTAGGTAACGATCCTTGCCTTCTCGCCCAATGTAGCCCGACTTCGCAGTGCCCACTGAAATTGAGTTTTCTCGCGAATAGCGCCAATTAAAATGAGGGGCACTGGCTGGCTCTAAATAGTGGGAATGATGTTAGGAGTGCTTCTTTATCCAATCGATTAATGGTGATGAAAAAGAAAAACGAGCAAGAGATGTTCCATAATAGAAGTTATCGGGTATAGAATTGACATCTAACTTGCTCGTTAGCCCGCTTTAGCGACCACTGTTTTTTCTGCGGTATAGATTGACTAAAGGGCGTTTAATCATGGATAACATCCTACTAAACATCACTGAAAACAGACCATCCCACTAATTGCATTGAGGCGCCGACCAGATGGCTTGCTGATAGACAAAGAATTGAAACCGGATAAAGGAGCAAAGTGTCACTTTAATGCGACGTACTCCATACTTCCAAGTTGTAACGCATCAAAAGAGAAGGGATGGTGAACGAGAAGGACGCACACAGCGCAAAGTTACAAAAAATTTATTTTCAAAAAACAAAAGTTTTTATACGTGCTACATTGCCGTGATATCAGGAGACGTGTGTCATCAGCGGGAACAAAGGTAAGAACGTTCTATTTTCAGACTCATATATGGAGTGCTCACGCAAGCACTTCCAAGTCCTGCTATTTTTTCCGCTTCGGTACGTTGTCGGGTGCAGCTATCTTTAGACTTACGTGTAAAGCAATACGCAATACGTGTAAAGTATCCGGCTGGATACTTTACACGTATTGCAAAATGTTACAAGCTGTTCGTCTTATTCGTTTTTAATTTTTATATTGCGATTACGTTCTCGAAGGCAGTCATTAAGGCAACAACCGGTTTGGTCTACGCACAGGTTTCCACACGAGAAGTTCCACAGGTACAAGTGTGACCAGAATTAAGTATGAATCTGAAGTCAAAAATTCTGAGTTAGTTGTTAGGAATCAGCAGTAACGTTTAAAAAGGCGAATGATACTTCTGTCGTGTTTCATAGGTACAGGTGTGACCGGAATGAAATATGAAGTTGATGTCCATAAGTTACGCGTTTCAGGCTTATCATTCAACAAAGCATAGGTGGACTTCAGGTAAAAAAAAATCTCTTATCACCGCACCTAAGACTATCTCTTTTGCTTGACCCACTTATCTTAACATTCGAGCTTATTTCTCGCCACAAAATCGAATTACAGGACATCGGCTTATCTGATCGTGGTCATATTTGTCGAGCGCATGAACCATTAAATAGTAAGCCTCTGATACCCTTCAAAACAGCACATTCCAAACTGGTGAAGAGAGCGACCACCGAATATTAAGGTCTAAAATTAGCCTAGATTTGAATATGGAACCGAAGAAACTAGTGAAGCGTGCGCTCATTAAAGAATTAGCAGTAAAAGGGAAAGTAGAGAAATTCAGGAGTTCGCTACAGAACAGTTATTCGGTTTAACTGAGGACGACGGTCTTCATGTTCAAACAATGAACGATAATCTCACTGCCATCATTACCGAGTGCGCCGTAGAAGTAGGCGGTAGTATCCCGTCAGTAACGAAAGAGGAAGTAAAGAAAGCCCTAGGAGCAATGCAAAAGGGGAAAGCAGCTAGTGAGGATCAGGTAGCAGCTGACCTGTTCATGTACGGAGGGGAGATTGTGCTAGAAAAACTAGCCACCCTGTATACGCAATGCCTTATGACCTCGACCGTACCAGAAACTTGGAAGAACGCTAACATAAACAAATTCATAAGGAAGAAGACGCCAAAGACTTGAAAAATTGCAAACCGATCAGCTTACTGTTTGTGGCCTAAAAGGAATTTACTATCTAGGACAACCTTAGAATTCAATCAACGAATGCTCAGGCAGACCTTAGTAAAGGTTACTCGTCAATATATCATATTCACACTACCAAAAAGGTTATAGAGAAATGCGCTCAATATAATTATTCCCTATATAAAGCATTCATCATTACGAGAAAGCGTTTGACACAGTGGAAACCTCAGCAATCATATAGGCATTGCGGAATCAGAGTGTAGAAGAGCCTTACGTGAAATTACTGGAAGATATCTATAGCAACTGCACAGATACCATACTCCTCCTAAAGAGAGAAATGAAATTCCACTAAGGAAGGGCGTCAGTCAGAGAGGTACGATCTTGCCAGTGCTGTCCACCGCCTCTTTGTGGGAGGTATTCCAAGGCCTAAATTAGAAACAGTTGTGGATAAGGGTTAATAGGGAATACCTTAATAATTTGCGATTCGCTGATGACATTGCCTTGCTAAGCGACTCATTCGATGAACTGCGAAGCATGATCAATGAGTTAAACAGGCAGAGCAGAACGGTCGGTCTAAAAATTAACATGCAGAAGACCAAGTAATGTTCAAAAGTCTAGCAAGGGAACAGCAGTTCCACTATAGGAGCTAGGTGCTGCAAGCTGTAAAGCAATACTTATACTTGGGGCAGGTAGAGACCGCTGATCCGCATTATGAGAGGGAAATAACAAGAAGAATAAGAATGCGGTGGAGCGCATATGGCAGGTTCTCTCAGAACATCGATGGCAGTTTACAAATATCCCCCAAGAGAAAAGTATACAACAGCTGTATCGTACCAATACTCACCTACTGGGCGGAAACGGGGAGGCTAAGAAAAGGTGTTCAGCTCAAGTTAAGGACAACGCAGCGAGCTAAGGAAAGAAAAATGATAGGTGAACGTTAAGAGACAGGAAGCTGGTAGAGTGGGTGAGGTAACAAACTCGTGTTAATGACATCCTAGTCGAAATCAAGAGGAATAAATGGGCTTGGGCAGGGCATGTAATGCCAAGGCAAGATAACCGCTGGTCCTTAGGGCAACGGAGTGGATTCCAAGAGCAGGCAAGCGTAGCAAGGGGCGGCAGAAAGTTAAGGGGGCGGATGAGATTAAGAAGCTTGCGGGCATACGGTGGGGGCAGCTGGAAACCGACCGGGTTAATTGGAGTTACATGGGAGAGGCCTTTGTCTCGCAGTGGGTGTAATCAGGCTGATGTTACTACTATGAATATACTATTCCTCAGGCTGATGAATATACTATTCCTCACAGGCTATCCTGGTCATCTCTATCTGTTTGTTGCAGAAACATTGCTAACGAAATTGAGCACTCAAAAGAAATAAGTAGCTCGTGCGGCGTTTCAAAAACCAAAAATAGCAACAGTTATTGGGGAAGCCGTTTATCACAATCTGAAGCAAAATTCAAAATGGATAGAGGTGTCAGATGATTTTTCAGCCACTGAGATGTTGGACGGGCTATTTTAGATAAATAGACACAAACGTCACGTGCCTAATCTGGCTAAAATAATCAAATCCACTTTTTGAATGCAAAGAAGGTGTAGTCTATTAGATTTCACTCTTGTAAGGAAAACAGTATGGAAGCCAAGTTGGTCGTGGCCTTGATGACCGCCTTCGAGAAAAAATCGCAATTTAAAAAAAAACAACGAAAAGAGAGACAACTTGCAGTGATTTGCAACACGTTCAAGAATCCAGGCCACTACTGGATAAGTGTTTTTTACTCGGAACGAGTAAGGAAAGGCTCAAGTGAGAAATTCTTGGAAGGGAAATGATAGACGGAATAGAACATGCTTGCTTGAGTAAAGCATGTCAGGATTTCAAAAAATGTACGTCCTCACCTTCGCTCCCCCTCATTACGCATATGCCTACTGATGTCGCAGAAAATGTAGCATGTATTAGTAGTTGTGCATTTTCCTGTAAAGTTGTTGGAAGTTAGCGCTCAGTCTATTCTTCTCCTTCACTGCCCCTTATCATTTGATGCGCTTCAGTTCGGAAAATTAAACGAGCCCAAGTTCCAATATTATTAAAGCATACGGTCGCAAAGCAAAGATCAACAGAACTTTTTTTTTTACTTTTCTTATGTGAAAGGAAACCTGTGGGTGTTTGGGGGTCTAGGAGAGAGAGAGAGAGAAACGTTTAATGAATAGAATATTTGGGTATGCCCTCATTCCATTAGCCCATTGGATTTTTCCACCGCTCTTGTCCGGTTCACCAGAGAAAGCTGGACAGCGCCTCCTCCTAAGGAAAATTTGAGCACGTTTTCTTTCTTTTTTTCAAGCCTCTTAGCAAATGCGGGAACGATACGAATAGCAACAAACATGCTGACTTTATCTTTGTACTTCTAAACCTCCAGCGCATTGAGAAGATAGTTCCCCATAGTTTTGTAATAGTGTGGAACGGTACTTCTGACAAAATAGTTGTTTCCTATGTTTGAACGACCTGCAACTGGCACGCTTGCATTCAGCTGCTTCTTCTTAACCAGATCCGAAAGCAACGTTTACTCCCAGCTGTCCGAAACAGGCCGCCGGCATCTTTGTAACTGCAAACGCTGCCGTGGTATTTTCTTAGTTGGAATCAGAATGCAATTATTTACAGTGCTTTCAAAGCCTAGGTAGTTCGGGTAGACCAGCTGCAGTAAACCAGTATAAATAATTTTATTTCTTAATTCGTACATACTGAGGTCTCGTGGGACCGCAGTAATTTGCATTAACTTCACTCATGTCCGGACTGTTTCGTTGCTGTGTTGTGCTTCTGGCCGGTTTTTTGTCGTCTGCTTCCTCAGGTTCGCAGAAATGTCAGTTGTGAGCTTTTCCTTGCTTGTTTTTGTAGCTCTCCTACTAAAAAAATAAGATTGTCTTTTTGCTTAACAATATCTTTTCAAATAGCATCCTCAAAATTTCTGGGATGTAAAGCATCTTGATGTCCTGACGCCAGGGTTCTAAACTATATGACACCATTAAAATGAAGATAAGATTGGGATGCTGAGAGAGTTTGGGGGAGCGAATAGCACTGCGAAGGTGTAAAATTTTGTTCTTTTTTATCTCCAAATCACAGATGATTGCGGCAATGTTGTGTTTGCAACGACGTAAAATCTAGATCAGGTGAGCTATACTTTCGTTAACAACCTTTCTTTTGGAGTGAAACTACCGCTATTTGGGAAACTGCCTGCTCAAAAACAAGAATACTATCCTATACGTTCGCCTCGTTTGGTTTCAGACCTTTAAACAGTGCTACTGTCAGACACACAATTATCGGGCTGAATGCAGTGAACAGTGTGTGTGTGTGTTTTTTAAATTTCATCAGTGCGGCATAAAGTTATGTAGCTACCTCAAGAACAAGCACTGTGATACGCGTGCGAGTTCAATCAATGTAATGAATGGTCATGACCTTTATAGGCATCTTTTTCGCACAGAATTTTATTCCGTTTGTGCTGAAGTTTATAACTAAGCAAAATGGATTGTATTATGGCAGCGAAGACATGTAAATGACAATTATGCCGGTTGCCAAGCGCTCCAACAAATATAATCAACTGATTATCGTTTAACGACATTTAAAAACACGAAAAAATTGGACCATTTGCAAAAAGGACCATTTACACCTGGAGCTCGCGCATGCAAGTACGAGGAGGAAGTGATTTGGAGATATGTGAAAACCTTTACAAACCAATAGTCGTCCTAGTGGTGCTGTTATGTGCACAAATGTTGAAGAATTTGTTTATTCGACCTATGCACTGAGAAGTATCCGAAGCGAATACGGATACGCTTCGTTTCATTCAGTGTGCACAAAAAACAGGCTTATATTTCCACCATCCATCCACCACTTTCCGTGGAAATTTCAGAACTCGAAATATGCGACCGACAAACACATTTCATTCACACAAATATTCTCGCGCGTATAGAATGCCTAGTACCTCATTGCAGGCTAAGTTTTTGCATCTATAAATTCTAAAAGCGCAATAGCTGTTGCGTATAGTCTCTTTGAAGAGGTATGTGCATCCTAACAGCACCTACAAAAGATTTGATTTTTGTTGTGAGTGAGCTGAAAAATTTATTTTTGTGACAACGTTCGCTGAGAAGATTAGAACGGGAACAATATACGTTCACATGCGTAAGTTTTTTTGTTTTATCGGCGAAGACGTAAAGGAGTCGTATATTACTGTAACATGATGTAATTATGTAAAATTCAAGTGCTTCTCAGATAGGAGAATTTTTGCCAGCTGACAGCCTGAATCCGCACAAAAAAAATCTAAACATATCTAGAACACAACGCAACACGGGATAACTTAGAGTAAAAAACTCAGGCGATCTTCGGTACACTGTTCCAACGGGTTAGTAGCGAAACCAAGCCAAATCCTTTATATAAGAGGTGGTCCTCTTAGGTTCGCTATATCCAAGGTGACATACTTAGATTTCGTATATGATAGGTAAAACAGGAAAGTTCGAGATAGTTAATGTGGCATACTCCGATTCGGTATCTGCGAAGTTAGCACACTTAGTATGCTAAATTCCTCTACATAGCTAGTATGCAAAGTTGGTTCGAAGCCCGATAAGCAGGTGGGTCACGTGCCTCCGGCTACTGAGATTCAGCGCTCGCCATTTCCGCTTGCGCTCATTCTTCTAATGCAAAGGCATTAATTAATTCGCAAGACTGATGCCCTCTGCCTTCTAGGACTTTTTCTTCCTGTAAGAGTGTGTTGAAAACACGTTACTATGAGCCAAGCAGTTGCTATAACCAAAATATTGCTTCAAAAATGACTTGCGCGTCAGCGTAAAGCCGAACCTTTTGCTAGAATTAAATTCCTGACGAACGAGAAACGGGTTTTTCTTCTGGAACAGACGTAAAATGATAGTGTTTTTATAAGAAAACCATACTTTTTTTCATTTTCCGCCTCCTCTAACTCAGCAACAAATGTCTTGTATGCTCATTTTACACTTGGTCGAGCTTTGGTTCTGTTTTGCCAATCTTTATGGATATTTCGTGACTTGTGGCATTGGAATTGCATGACGTACCTAGTAATGTTAACTTTTTTCTGTGTCCTGTGTGTTTTTTCGCCGAAAGAAATCAAGAACGTTTACACCGTAAATTTTGTCTTGCAATGGAAAGGGTTTCAGCATATACTGAAGAAGCAGCAAAAAACATGCACCTACGCAAACATCTTGAAACGAATGCCGAAGAAGACACCACTTACGGGTGAAGTTGGCGATGGCAGGGGGATACTATATTTTCGATATTGGCGACTGCTTCTGATATGTTCCAAAAAGACTAGTTTTGAGACGCTCTTATCCAGATTTTCATTCACGAAACGTAACTGATATTCTCGTAAGATTACCATTGAAGTGCGTCAGAAACCAACAATAATTTTGTGACATATGTGACATGGTACACATGTTTTGAGGAGCTTCCCGCTATAATTTCTAATGGTAAATTATTTGTTTTAATGGACGTGATATCATACCTTCCGGCAGAAGCCTTTAGAACGCATCTTTAGCTTCACCACATTTAGTTTATTTCTGGCTTGAAACTCTCTAGGAAGGGGCCCCTCCACTATTACTTCTGAAGACGCAAATCCCACCGATGTCACACAGCTATGTCAATGCATTGCCCAAATGAGCAGTAAATGTTTTTTGAAGGAAGAGAAATCGCTTGCACATATCAGCGCGAAGTCTACGCTTTTTGACTCTCAATCATCAACTAATTACTGAATGAACAATAAAAGCTCTGTAAGCAGAGCTCTAGCCCTCAAATCGTGTTTAAAGCTATTGTGCACATAAATATAAGAATATTTATGACTAAATAAACGTTAGAGAACTGTCCTCAAGTGATTATGAAAGCACGAATGCATGACCAAAAGGACATCTGAAAAACGATGCGCGTACAATGGATTCAACAGCGGCGGGACGTATACATTGAAGGCAAGCCAATACGCCCAAATTTCCGTTTCACTCTAGACTGGTTTCGTTATGAGAGAAATGGCTCGTTAATGCAGACACACAGATATAATAGTGTATATTAACTTACACGCAAATCCAAAAACAAGGCAAACAAACAAAATAACGCCCTTGTTCCTTCAATGAACGCGATACCGCCAGCCAATCGTTAAGACAAAGACAGTGCTGTCATCATATTATTCTTCAGGCAGGTATAATTTGGTCCGCCTCGATAAGCGCTCTTTCAATTGGGGATTTTTCAGGAGCCAAAATGGCGGTTTCAACCAAGTGAGGCTCGCATTCTTTGCTATGATGACAAAGGGAAGCCATTAGCGGCGTTTTTTATTGTACTTGAGGTTGCGCAATTTAGCCTGTTTCCTGAGTCCAGTATTGATGCACCATGCGGTTTGTGCTCTATCACCTGTCACATTCAAGACTTCTTTGTCGAAATCTAGACGCCTTACTTCATAGGGGATAGTCCAATGTAAAATGAATTCCTCTGTTGCCTTGCTGACTGCACAAAGACCTGCCCGTTTATTGGGAGCAGAAGAGACGACTGGGATGTCGAGCTTGCTCCGAATATTTTTTAAGCAGTGTTACACTCTGCGAATGTACTCAAGTACAATAGGCCGCCCCTCTTTCTTAGAAGGTTCTTTTATTTCAGGGATCTTGCTATGTTTTTGTTTAGGGCCTTTTCCACCACTGATCCCAATACGCGTCCAATGAATCGCTTTCCCTGAGCCTGTCGACATGGGCGTCAAGGCTGTTTCTGCCTTCAGTTTGCTTTTTTTTCAGTTGCCTGTAACAGGCAGGAACATTGCCCTGGATTTTTTTATTAGCTTTAAAAGAACAGATTCATAGAGCAGGACGGTCCTTTTTTTTGTGAACCTGTACTGCCAACAAGTATGACGAGCACTTTTTGTGATTTCAGCATCAGTTAAGCGATGAACAAACCTACCAAAGACGCCTTCAAATACATGCATCATTGAATTGTTACCCACCCTGCCCACCTGGCCAACAAGGCAAGCATACCACGAAGTCAACCGCACATTAAAAGCAGGTCATCACACCTAGATTTTCCACTTCTTGCTTCAGGATTCGATTCCCGTTCGCGGTATACAAGTCTGACAAGAAACAAGCAAGGCACGAACCAATAAAAATACCTCCGCGCCTTAGGAATCGTTATGGGCTCATGTCTGGAATTGATGTTATCGGACTTGTGAATGGGGTAACAGAAACAGAACCCTGAAACCAGAACAAATAAATCTAGATGAGGTTGCCTGTTTTGATATGCGGATGATATTCTGCAACGCTGTCTTATTCAGCAGGCGGACAAGGTAGATTCATAATGATCTTTCAACTCGGCTTTGATTGGGTAATAATTTCCTATGAACAGTAAACTGGTTCAGTAAACGGGTTCCCGAATATAGTAATCACCGAAAGCGTTCTGCACGCGTGTTGGCAATGGAAAACCAAAGTGGAGAAGGCGTTCTACCAACATGACTTCAGGCATTCCATTCTTATAAAAAGATCTCTCCGACGCTCCTCTATGTTACTGGCCACTGAAATGCCCTGTAATTATAAGACACATAATCTTCGACGCCCAAGTCGCCTGCCGCAAGGAAATCTGGTACCCAGTCGTACCTAAAGAAAGAAAATGCCGCTCTAAAACAGCAACAAATGCAGGCTGGGCCACCGCCTACGACCGATGGCGCCAATAACCCTACCCCCTCTACCTCCGCCGGAGCGGACATGCATGCTGAATCAACGCGGGCATCTCCGCCTAAGCGAAAAGCAGGCGATTCCCTGTCCGAAGGCCAAACACTAGCCGACACCATTCACAAAATTGAAGAAGCGCAAACGCAGACTAACAGCACCCTCATTCAAGTGCAGCTTACAATGACTTCCATCATGAAAGAATTATGCAGACACCGGCAGGAATTAATTAACTTAGGCAGCTGGCAGCAGGAAGCAGAGAGCAGGCTCCTTCCTCACAAAATTCGCAAACCCGGTTCTTCTGAAGCGGTATCCGACTAGCAACAACATGGCGCCACAACCCAATTACACCATCTGGAAGTGGAACTGCCGAGGATTTAGCCGCAAACGAGCTGTACTCCAACAATTCCTCAACAATAGGGACAGACCGGACTTAATCGCACTACAAGAGACGCAAACTAATAGCAAGCTAGCTGGGTATCAATCCTTTTCATCGGGGGGTGGAACGCTTGGAGTCACGACTCTTGTCAAACGAAATATTACAGTAGTGCAGCACGATACCCCAGTCACAAATGTCCCACACGTGCTAGTCGAATTAATTCCGCCTAGGAAACCCGACCACAATCTGTTTGTGCTGAATGTCTAAAGCAGCCCAAAGTTACGGGAAGCAAGCTTCGGCCCGCTTTTTCAGGCGACCCTGAAGCTCGCAGGCAATCACCCCGTCGTTTTCACGGGAGACTTCAATGCCCAACACCCGGCTTGGGGTTACGCACAGGAGGACATTAAAGGTAAGAAAACTGTGGCTTACCGCACAACAGTGTGGGTTGACTCTTCTTACAGATCCATTAGTCCCCACCCGCTGCGGTAACAGTGTTTCCAGGGATACGTCTCCCGATCTGACTTTTGCTAAAAAATCGGGCACTCCAACATGGATAAACACACAACAAAATTTCGGCAGCGATCACAACATATTGGAAATAGTAACCTCGACTGGCCCCAAACGTCGTAGCGCTCGAGCCCCCACCCTTGTCGATTGGGACACGTTCCGCGCTAAAAGAGCCGCCCGAGAAGCTGATACCCCCGAAATACTAGACATAGATATCTGGGCACAGGATCTTTGTCAAGATGCCAAAGCAGTCACCCATACGTTAGACCAGGCTGACCACCTGGAGATTGCGGACAGCCGGCTTCTTCACCTATAGGAGGCAAAGAGAGAACTCGAGAACCGACTCAAACGACAGCGGTGGAACCGCAATCTGCACAGAAGAATAGCTAGTCTAAACAAGGAGATCGAGGATCATGCAGCTAAACTTACTCAACAAAACTGGGATGACATATGCAACCAAATGGATCGCAATATGGGAGTCTCTAAGACTTGGCACTTGCTCCGTCATCTACTTGACCCTACAGGTAGCAGAACCACCCAGAGGCAGAACCTGCAGAAGCTTGTGCATGAGTATGCAGGCCCCCAGAGGACCTTTTCCTTGAACTTAAAGATAGATATATTGGCAATGCTCCTATCCAAGCCATCCCAGATTATGCTGGTCCGGAAAACACGCAGCTCGACTCCCCCATTACTGTGGATGAGGATAGGGCAGAGATTGCCAGGCTAAACTGCAAATCCGCCACTGGCCCAGATGCAGTATCCAACAAGGTCCTCCGCAACCTGGATGAAGTGTCGCTACAATCACTAACTGAGTATATGCAGAAATGCTGGTCGGAGGGCTCCATCCCACAAATATGGAAAACGGCAGAGATCATTCTCATCCCAAAGTCAGGGAAAGCACTCAGCCTTGAGAATCTCAGGCCGATTTCGCTCACGTCTTGTGTAGGTAAGCTCATGGAGCAAGTAGTTCATACCCGCCTCAACCGGTTTATGGAGGAGAACGAGCAGTACCCTCCAATCATGATTAGATTTCGACCAAAACTTTCTACGCAGGATGTAATGCTTCAACTCAAACATCAGATTATTGAGGCAAAAACGCGGGACACCAGAACAATTCTTGGACTTGACCTGAAAAAGGCCTTTGACAATGTCAGACATGATGCGATCTTGGAGAACCTTCATGAACTTGGGGTGGGAGCCCGCACCTTCAACTATATCCGCGACTTTCTCTCAGGTAGAAAGGCGCATTTTCAAGTAGGAGGTCTCCACTCGCATGACTTTCCCCTCGGCAACAAGGGCACCCCGCAGGGATCGGTCCTATCACCATTTCTCTTCAACGTTGCAATGTTGAATCTTCCACACCAATTAGCGCAGGTTCCGCAACTCCACCACAGCCTCTATGCTGACGATATCACCTTGTGGACCGCCGAGGGCAATGATGCCGAAATCGAGGAGAGACTACAGCATGCAATAGATATCGTGGGGAACTATGTAGACCCTAGGGGGCTGCGGTGCTCTCCAGCCAAATCTGAATTTCTCATATTCCGCAACATCAGATCCCTTGCGCAAACCCCACCGGCCATCGAACTCAGTATTCGCGGAGTCCCCATTCCTCGAGTGCACAAAATTAAAATCTTGGGCCTAATTCTACAAGAACACGGCTTCAATGGTGACGTAATTCGGAAGCTTCTGGGAACCTCGCAACAAATTATGCGACTCATTCGCCGCATTAGTAACCACCACTCGGGCTTGAAGGAAAGCAATACTCTCCGTTTAGTACAAGCCTTTGTGATAAGCCGCATAGCTTACGTATGCCCTTACCTACATCTAAATTCAGCTGAAAATGAAAAAGTGGAGGCCATAATCAGAAAATGCGTCAAACAGGCAGTTGGGCTACCCATGCACACAGCGACTAAGAAAGTGTTAGGTCTCGGTCTTCATAACACCCTAAGCGAGATTATTGAAGCGGTAACCGTCTCGCAGTACGAACGACTATCGGCCACACCAACTGGCAGACACATTCTGTCCACACTAGGCATAACATACGAACGACCAGGCGGACCCACAACTGACCTTCCTAAACATATACGCCAGCTTCTGGTCATTCCTCCACTACCTCGGAACATGCACCCAGATTTCCACGCTGAACGTCGTACAGAGAGAGCCAAATCATTAGGCAAACGCTTTCTTAATGATACCTCTGTGGTATATGTAGATGCGGCAGATTCTTCGGCTGACAAGATGGTAGCTGTGGTCACCACGGAACGTGGTACACTCATAACTGGGGGCACTATACGCACTCAGCGCACACATGTTGGAGAAGAAACAGCCATTGCTCTAGCCATTGTGGGATCCTCGGCAGAAACCATTGTCAGCGACTCAAAATTGGCTATACGTAACTACACGTTTGGAAGAATCTCCCCACAAGCAGCACGGATTCTGCTAAATTATCAGCCCTCGCGGCGCATTCGCCTAATCTGGACGCCTGCTCATGCTTCCCTTGCTGGTAATGAGGCGGCTCATAACCTAGCTCGAGAACTGTCCCGCCGAGCTGGGTCGTGCAGCCCACCCGCCCTATACTCTGGTAAGAACAGGTTGTTTTCTTACAGAGAAATCCTGCAGCACTACAGGCTTGCAAGACTCAGATTCCCCCCAGCAGATAAAACGCTCTCCAAGCAACAGGCCAAAGCCTGGCGTAAACTTCAAACTAACACCTATCCAAATCCCCAATTGTGTAGCTTCTATTCGGAAGGACTCTACTCAAACAAATGCAAAAATTGTGATGCGAAAGCCGATATAAATCATATGATCTGTAACTGCCCGCAGTCCCTACCCGCGAGTCACTTCATTACCGACTCTGCTCATTGGGAGGCTCTATTGCTCAGCCCCGACCCGGGGATACAGATCAAGCTCCTCCAGCTGGCTGAAGACGCCGCCGCTGCCCAAGGGATAGCGGCCGCCGTTTAAGCGGGGGGCGACTTCGTGTCGCTCCTCTATATCCGCAGGAAATAAAGTTTCACAACCAACCAACCCAGTCGTAGTAATCGCATCAGTGCAGAAAAGTCGAAAAAATAGCAAGGTACGTCCAAAGAAAGTCTTATGGGAAAAAGTTGCAGTCAGTTATACTTCCGTATGTTCGCAGGGCACCACATGTCCTAAAGCACATTGCGAAAAGGTATGGTATGCCGTTGGTCTCTTCCGCGCCGAAGAAATTCGCAGGACTTTGCGCAGAAGTCAGCAACCGAGCAAAAGAACGCATTGCGTGGTGGGGAATCGCTCGTGAAATAAGATTTGTAGGTTACGACTGAGAAGTTGTATACAACGCGCCACATAAAAGTGGCAAGCGGTACATAGGACCAACCAGAATGTGCGTTAATAGTAAAATCAGTGAACACTCTAACACGCTCGACCAGATCACCTATCGGGGTAACTAGGCTTCCCATGGTCATCATTGTGAAGCATGAGAGCTTCGTCCCGCAGGCACCACCATGCTCACAGAAAAAAATAAAATTACAATTGAGTTTTTAAGCGTACTAAATTAGGACGGCTGGAAAAAAAATTGAGTGAGTTCTGAGTTCCTCCCACGGATAGCGAAAATAAATAGCTGAAAGAATTACGGGAAAATGCTTATTAAAGGAACAAGGGTGCTCTTTTCGTTTTCGTTTCTAAAGTTGGTATATTCATGATGTACCCTCATGCGGCTATTTTATCTGCGACTCTGCATAAGAACCATTCCCGTAGCAATAAATGCAGTTGGAAGAACGTGCATCATTTGTCCGCGTTTCTTTTATGCAAGTCGATATTTCAGTTACCAGCTCAATGCGGATTTCAGCACAGTGAACTACAAACAAGTCTCTGTTGTGGCTGTGTTAAACAGCGGGACTGTGCTCACGAGACTAGCGAGGTGGTAAGGTACAAAGTACGCATGGGCTTTATAGTGAACGACATCCCCCTGCAGTAAATTTTAACGTCTGGGTGAGTTGTGTTTACTGAACCTCTTAGTGCCAATATTGAAGCCTTGAGAGCAGCTGGATTGTCAGCGAAATTTTTGCAGCTCAAAAGGAATCTATGCAGACGAGTTGAAAAGGGGTGAAGTAGTAGTAATGTCAAGGCAGTTTTTCTAATAGGAAAAGTGAGTGTTCTTTGAACAGCGACAACAACAAAAACATCCACGCAGCCCAATATTAGCTGTGCCAAGGTCTGGCTTCGGAAACGGGAGGCCAGCTGGAATGTTGGTCTTTTTTCGCACATCAAAATATTCATGCATACGTATAAATAAGTGAATATTGAATTCACACAACACTTAAATCTTTGTTTTAGTAATGCTCGTCCTAATTTTTTTAAATATAACTTTATTACCCCGCAACGAGCTGGTAACACGCTTTAAATAGTATCTGTTACCTCTTTCAATACAATATTTTCGATAACATGCCTCGCGAGAATATTCGGTTAATAATGACTGCAGCACCCAGACAACGATGCCGCCCGATATAAAATGTGTCTTTTGCACAGATCGTAATCTCCAGCGGCCGGTTACTACAAATTGTGGGAACTCGTGTAAAAGGCGATGAAAAATGTCGATTTTTGTCCTTTCCCCAAACCGTGCAAAATTTTTGTAAATATTATTCATCGGAAATACACATAAGATAAATAATTTTATGTTGGAAAGTACAGCCGGTTAAACACGTGGTTCGGAGGTTCTGATGTGACTGAATCCGCGATTTCAACCATCGCGCTTATCCTTTACTTATCACAGGCTTACCACGGAAGAAAAGTCACAATGTTGTGGCCTAAAAGCTAATACTTATGATAAAAAACGCCGGTATACTCTAGGTTCGTCTGTGCATCATATAAGGCTATCCTTTCTTAAACTGGACTCTCTGCTGTAGCGGCCTAATGAGATGTGGGCTCCCTTCCCAATTGAAAGGTCATGGCTTCCAACCTGGTATATTCACGTTCCTGAATTTCTCTTGCCTTTCTTGTAATTAAGTGCGGTTATTGGTGCCCGAAGCTATTAAGCTCAGAGTTAACCATTAAATTGCATTTCATCATCATCATCTTCATCAGCCTGACTACGACCACTGCAGGGCGAAGGTCTCTTCTATATCTATCAAATTCACCCTGTCCTTTGCCAGATGCAGCCACCGTATCCCCGCAAACTTCGTAATCTCATCCGCCCACCTAACTTTCCGCCACACTTTGCTGCGCTTGCGTTCTCTTGGAATCCACTCGATGCTTTTATGAATCATCGGTTATTTTTTTATTTATTTGTTATTTATTAACTTATTTATTTATTTCAGTTACCCTCTTGGCCCAGAGGGCGTTATAGAGGGAAGTGATACAGTACAAAACGAAAAACATCAGTGCAACAGATGCAACCAACAGTGCAAAAAAATTGCCGGTGGTTTAGCTCTGGTTAAAGCTGGAGTGACGCGATAGCTACAGCTGGGCGAGTGGAACTTGCTCAGTTGAATTGCAAAGTCAGCCTTTCGCCGTTGCGTTTCGCTGGGCGTTCCTTCATCTTCGTCCCACTTGACACGGCGCATGCGCACAGATGTGACAGCTCGGTTTCGCTCCTCTGGATGAAATATTCGTCATAACATTCATTTTGATCGAAATGTGTGTGCTGCCAGAACAGGACCACAATCAATAATTTATTTCTTTGCTTCTATTTTTTCATGCAGTACCTTATTAAAGAGGCCTGGTAGCATTTAAGCATTTGGGAAAATGATGACATGGTACAACAGATTGCAAGCGGCGTGCATGCGCTCATTCATGACCCTCGTTTGTCCCGTGTCTACTACCTTCTGGCCTACGTTCGCTGCGAGTTACTTCTTTGTTGTGGGTTGTGGTTAAATAGGCGGAGTCTGTAGTGTTTCTGCCAACGTCTTTTTCTTCGCCGTTTAGCGCACAAATTTTCGCGCAATTTTTGAGTCAGTTTCTGTAATCTAAAAAAAAAAGGAACCCAAACGTATCGCGTTGAGAAGGAGAGTTGTGTATGTTTTTTAAGTTTTATCGGTGTTTAACGTCCCAAAGCGACTCAGGCTATGAGAGACGCCGTAGTGAAGGGCTCCGGAATTTTGACCACCTGGGGTTCTTTAACGTGCACTGACATCACACAGTACACGGGCTTTCAGAATTTCGCCTCCATCGAAATTCGACCGCTGCGGCCGGGATCGAACCCGCGTCTTTCGGGCCAGCAGCCGAGCGCCATAACCACTCAGTAACCGCGGCGGCTAAGAGTATTGTAGACCTGACAACAGAGAAACGAGGAAGAAAAAGATGTTTTCCCAGTGTAAAATACCGCGTAAAACTTTCATCCCTTTACTGTTCATGAGGAAGAATTCACCGGTGTTGCGCTTCCACGTGCTTTTCCTTTTTATTAACTGCGTTCAGGTGAATAGCCACCCGATTCTTGGCCGATCTACCAGTGTGGGTATGTGCCATCTTTTGACAGGCTAACAACAACAACAACGACTGCGTAAAACAGAGGTATTTCGCTACACATTTCGCCAGTCGAAGGTCGGGACAACGGGCTCTTGAAAGTAATCAAAACTTTGTTTCGCAGTTTCCGAGGCGTAACTGCCAATGTTCGTTGCACAACTCCAATCAAATTTAATTCAGGAATATTGGGTCAGAGTAGCTTAAACGCCAATACTTTCGGGATTATAAATCAACAGATGCTCCCGGAAGAACTACTGTGACGAATCGAACGGCAGAACTGCAGAGCACGCCTTACTCTGCGACAGAGCAATTGAATTCGTAAGAGGACCTAAAGCCCAAACATGCACTAACTCGCCGGCGCAGTAGATTCTCGAGAAGTGGCCCACTCGGCCTTGATCGTAGTTATCTTGAATCCCATAGGTTTGATAGCCTTGTTAGGCAAAGGGAATAAATCAAGGAAGGGTAGTACGGCACGCCAACTTCCGTACCGCTAGTCCCATACATCACTGGGTGCTGATGTGACGTGCTACCAGTCATCTCAACAAAAAAGAGGTGTGTTTCCTGAAAGGGTCGTCCCCTGCGCGTTGGAGCCGCAGAGGCGCCTGACATGTGAATGAGGGAAGGGAAGCACTCACTGAAGACAACTCGCATAGAAAATAGGCAATGCAGTCTTCCGCTCGAATCGACCGACTTGTTCTGAACAATGTGGAATACTTCAAGTGGTTATTATAGCTCGGCATGAAATCAGAAACTTCGACTGGAAAACACTGCACACAATATGAGCCTCTCATTCGTGCTCCGAAAAAAGCAGAAAATGTGACCCGGAACTGCAATGGACCAGCGACATGAATTCGCCAAAGGCAGCAAGCCATCGTTAACTAAAGGCGGAATTCCTTTAGTTTCTCCGTGTCGTGACCACAACACTTTAAATGCCATGCCAATACATCGTAGCCAGCTTGTATTATTTTCATATTTTCATGCCATTTTCTATAATGTGATATTTTGCAGGTGAGAAACCCCTCGTGAGTCACCGGAAGTAAAACCGGCATGAGGTAAAATTGTGCAACCGACTCACAGCAGCAGCCTATAATGACCGACGCTTCCAGGTTCTTCAGCCAGCGCCTAGACTCGAATAAAGATAAAGATATTGCACCTTTTCTTTATCCGGGCAAGAAAGTTCATAGTCAAGGAGAGAAAGCAATAGAACTAGGAAGCTAGCTCTGCTCATTCATTTCGTTCTTCTTGGATATTGATAGCAATTTACCTTGAAGTTCATATAGAGTACCAACGTCACATTATATATGGTTTGCTAGGAAAAGTTCCACTGCCTTTCTTTAACGCATTGCTAACAATGTTTTAATAACTGCATTCAAATTTCTTTCAAGCGGTTTCTTCATCAGCAGCAGAAATATCAAATTCTCCTCTAAACATTTATGTGTGAATCCTCTATTGCATGCAGGAAAACGGTTGTATCTTTGTAAGAGCCATAAGTTTCCCATATTTTCTCTCCAAAAGAGATATTTGGCCCACATTATTTAATGATTGGCTTCCAAGTTGCGTATTTTGTCGAAAATGCGCAAGTGCGGTTAACAACTACGTAAGATGTGAAGCAGAGGTGCTAACAACTTGTCCTACTGGAGTGATAATGAGCTCCCAACAGTGGCTAGTTCGATACACTTCTCTTTCAATCGCATCTCACGGCATTTGTAGTTTTGCTAAACACTTTTTTGTCGCGATACCTACATTACGGTAGCATTTCGAGCCTTCAGCGTGGCGGCGCGCAACCCTGTGGCTGCGCCGCCACGCTGTCACGTGGTTGGTCACGTGGTGTGGAGCAGCTGCTGGCGCCGTGGCTGATCACGTGGTTCGTCACGTGGTTGGTCACGTGACCAAGTTGCACTCGGTCAGCTTTAGCTATCGCGTAACCCCAGGCTTGACCAGAGCTAAACCACCGCCAATTTTTTTTCTTTTATCTCTCTGCTATAGGACCTTTAGTACCATAACCGCGGTAGCAAGGAGGCTTATATATTTAGATGCAACTGACATGGTTTGTATCCGCACCTCACCACGGACACTTATTGAACACATTACCTAAGCTGCCATATAGCAAAGTTTCGCTTGAGAAAACACGTACGGCCAGCTAACCATGACAACAATTGTACACACGAGTTTGCAGGTTTGCGCTAAAGAGCAATAACTTTTTTTTTCAAGTACGCTTCTAATTCACAACACCGAAGATGTCGGTGTGGCTCGTATTTTAAGCGCATGACTCTTGTCATTGTACTTCCATCGAAAAACAGTGGTTCGATAGTTACGACGTCACAGTGATGATTGGTGATATTCATTATCTCCTTGTTGAATGCTGGAGATGTTCACCCATGCGTTAAATACCTAATATAGTATTTCCTTGGTCGTAAATGAATTGTAGTATCAGAATGAAATCGATACTGGCTCAGAAATTATTACTATGCAAGAGGCACGTTCAAGCGGAGCTCCAATATTTTCATGAGAGCACTTTAAAAACAGCGCGAAAGCGCAGTAAGACCACGAACGAAATATACGCGTGCGAACACTTTACTTGTGTTTTCGTTTATTCCGTTGCCTTCCTGTGTCCCTTTATAATTTTCAAGAATTTTGAACTATTGTAGCATACAACTCAAGAACGAAGCGGCTGATGCCCCTTAGAGTTTTATGATTTTCATGACGCCGTGGTTAAAAGGATTAAACCGTGGTTAATTGCCCTTAATTTGCCGCCCACTGCGATGTCATGCTGGCAAGTCCAAGAGGATTAAGGATGATGTTTCGAGGCCATTGGCTGCAATCCTTCCTTTAAAGGGCGTTTGCACTTTCGTTCTAGAGTTGCATCCGAGAATACCCTGTGAGACCACTGCCACCCTGAAAACGCTATGATGCTTGAATCTTCCGCTCCTAGTATGTTTTAATGTCGTAGGAAGTGAGTTGAAACTTGATGCCTCTCGATTTATGTTGGGTTTTCAATCGGAGTCGTGCAGTCTTGTGCGCCCTGCGCTGGTAGGGTTGGCAGCCATGCTTTCCGAACATCGTTAGACCAGCTGCTGAAACGATGATGAGGTGCACGGAAAACAGTTCATGCACAGTAATTACTTACGGTACGAATAAGTGATGGTACGATGTATTTTTTTCTCTTTCTTGTGCGAGAAATCGTTTTGATGGTATAATTGTGTATGCTCTTGTACGTCACACGAAATATTTATATAGTGCATTGTGATTTGCTCTTTGTTCGTCCTGTACGACGTACGCGCTGAGTAACTGCGACGTACTTTACTTCATTATATATCATTGAAAAGTTGCTTGCTTATTTTACTTCCGCATACATTAGCTTGGCGTGTGAAATTGAGTTGTTTGCATTGATTTTTAGCGCAATACTATCAAGCATTGCGTTTTTACTTTGTTATCTTTGGTCCCCTCTTTGATATGTTTTAAAGAATTAATAAAAACTAAACATTTCCATCAAAACGAAGTGATCTTAAAAATCGCTCAACACCCTCCCTTTCACCAATTCCTTTCTCGTTCCGTCAGTGGGTCAGGTAGTTCTGCCGCTTTCTGCTGACGCTCTGTAGGACTGCTGACGACCCATAATTTTTGTGCGCAACAGGGTCAGAGATCCGTTCCACAGCCCACACATGGTTTAACTTGTGACCGGCGTCTAACCAAAGTGTTCTCGCTGCAAAAAAATGGCCTATATCACCACTTAGTGCCCATAACTTGGAGCAGGTACTTGCAAAGCCAGCGCTTTCCTTAGGATACAAATACCTTCCTTGCTCTGGAAATGTCCTCCTCTTCAAGGTGCCGAGTCAATTTAGCTGCCGTGAGCAGCTCTACTTGGCAGAAATGCCTGTATATAATTCGCGGTAGAATGTCGTGGCCGAAGTTATCCAGTTCTTTTAATGGCGTCCTTTGCTACTGCGCCGAAGATTCTTCGACGCTCACATCCTACTGCTTCCTTCAAGCTGTATGCTCGCTGGAACACAAACTGCTTAATGTTTTCTGCAAGCACTGCAGTTTCCCTCATTTCTGAACTGGTTGTAGTGAACTGCCCGCTTGACAAACCACACCAGGTTATTTAAAACTTACCCTGTTTCTTTTCTTTGGAGTACCTAGCCACATTGAATCTGTGTCGCACAGGTTATGTAGCAAGCGGCACATTTCCGAAGTCCGGAAAACTACATTCCCTAAGTATTCCGCTGTGCTAAAAGCATATTTAATGTTGATACAAATTAAAACGTTTGTAAACATTTGTTCTAATGATGACTGACCACTGGACTGAAGTTAATTTGAAACTATGCATCTTTATCCCTTTTCTTATTGTAACACAGGGAAAGCGTAAGCAATAATTCTTTAATGTTACTTCTCTTGAAAAGGAGAGCGTGAGTAAAATGATTAAGGCCATTTGCATAAAAATACATTCACTCTGTGTGCATGAAAGCATCATAAATCCACTATTTCTTACGCTTGAGTAATCAATAAAGACAGTGCTGTACATGCCGCTTCATTACTCTGGAGCGCGAGGTCTTCGCCTTTGTGCGGTTCATAGCTTGCGGTAGTACTGGAAGAAAGTGTCGAAATAAGATATAGGTGCCACCCAGAGCAAGCAAACACAATAAAAATTACCATAAGCAAGCAGTTCATCATGCGGAAAAGAAACCCACATTTAAAGCCATCAATATTGGCGTCTCAGTGGTTATGGTATTCGGCTACTGACTCGACAAACTGGCTTCGATCCCAGCCACGGCGGTCGCATCTCGAAGGAGGCGAAATGCTAGAGAACCCTGTATGGTTTGATGTCAGCCTACGTCAAAGAACACCAGGTGGCCGAAATCATCCGGAGATCTTCATTACAACGTACATTAATAACCTGAGTCGCATTGAGACATTGAACTTCATAAACCATTGAATATAAAGTCGGCCGCCGTAAGGTGGCGTTCCTAATACTAGAATGTACTTAAAGCAGGAACTTGCCAAACAAAATATCTATGATAATTGTAGGGGAAGCTCTTTGTTGTTCGAGGCCAGGACGGGAGCTTTGCGGACCAAGACTTATAGAGTCAGGTACCATGGGATAGATTTGTTTACGGTAGGTGTGGAGAGGAGGAGGGAACGGCTGAACACTTGGTACTTTTCTGTAAAGGGCTTCACCCGACATTGGAAAGCAGCGGAGCTGATTTATTCAAATCATTGGGGTTCAGGGACACCGAAAAAAAATAGATTTTAAGCAGGTAGAAGAACCCAATGAAGGTTATCTGATTGGTGGCTAAAATAAAGACAAGAGTAAAATTTTACGGGTCTGGCTAGGTGGCTTCAGCCACCGCCCGATTTAAAGAATTCAGCCTTATCCATCCATGTTTCACCAAAAAGAAAGGAAATATACTGTACAGGACACAAATTTCTTATGCAGAACGAAGCGGAACTTAATTGTTTATGATGCTCAATTTTGCGCATTTATATCAAAATTCTTTACTGCGACACATGAATTCTATGGGCGAAGAAGATGAGAATCGTGGTATTTATACTTCGTTCAGTCTCAAAGGCACCGTAGCAACTCAGTGTGGCTTAAAGTGTACGTTTCTGATGAAGACTGAAAAACAATTCCGCCGTTTTGAATGCCGTACGCGGATGATGCACACCGAATATTTAAAAAAAATACACTGCTTTTTTAAAGAGGTAGCTATACTAGTGTTTTGTAAAATGTACTGCAAATCGTATACTCTGCGTTTCTAATGATGCTAAATGAGTAATTAGTGTACGTATTAGAAAAGGGCACTACTGAAATGCCGTCACAAAATTCATCGTAAAGCAGCTGTCATGTGGGCGTCATTCACAGCTGTTTGCATGTTTTAGGCGGCTGGAACGTGACGGCCACCTAGGTTTTATGTTCGCTGCAGAATGGGCAAATTATCTTCTGGGAAGGTGAAGATAATGGCCAACCGCAAACGCTGGTGATATAAATCCCTATGGCTTTTTACGGTGCGGGGTGGAAACCTCCTGCTTAAGGACGTGTAAAGTAGGTCGGAAACGCTGAAATTTACTCTGTGTAATCCTTCAATGAATAGAAAATGTCTACATAGAGATATATACGAAAATTTCAAAGAAAAATGCCTTGACGCGCCACTTAAAACTCGGCAAACTTGATAAGAGTGCCTGCTTGGGCGAGCTGGTTGCTCATGATGACAAATGTGGCGCTCGAATACAAAGACGACCAGTAGAGGACGATGCATGCGCTCACATAAAACTTATTTTTATTCAGTGCACGTGCGCGCTTTTTTATACACTGTGACAGGATGAACTTGTATTCCCAGTTAGCGCATATTAGCGCATTGGATGCCTCTTCGTGTCGCACATGTATTCGGGCGCTAGGTTTGTCGTCTACAAAATCGTCTTTTGTCCGTTGTGTATCAACATTTTATTGGAATGTTACATATTATATCTGGTGCAACTAGTGACGCTAAAATGCACTATAGCATTGCAGGAAGTGGGGGCAAAAACATACTCCACATATTTGGACATTTCCTCTGCTCACATTTGCTGAAAACGGAGAAGGCTGCAATTTTTGCGCATGTCACATTAATCGCATGTCGCTATCGGAGATCTTGGCTAGTCAATCCTCCGTTTGAAATAACCAGCAAGCAATGCGCAGCGCGCAGCAAAGGCTTAGAAGTCCAGCTTCCTCAGGCAGAAATTTTGAAAATGGGAAAACTGTAAGACACTGATATGGACATATTGATGATTATGGTTCATATATTGCAAAATCTTTCTTTTAAAGTATTCCTAGCGATCGCAAAGACAGTTAAGACTGCCATACAAAACCAACGGGGAACCCTGTTGAGGATAGCAAAAACGTGAATAGGAAAAAAAAAATAGAGGCGGATATATTGATTGTTATTGCGAAATCTTACATTATATGAATAAATTGCATTCATAAATGGCTTCCCGCTCATAAACGCTCTTGTCTATATTTTCTGCGTATGGATTCTGACGTCGGGCCTCAGAGCTTCAAGACGCTAGATCAGATCGGGGATCAGATGATCAGATCATACAAATACTGGAAATTTTCAGTAATCAATATTTCCGTGCACTTGGGACGCATTTATTATTCTGTATATAAAAATAACATAATGCCGAGGCCAGAAAAGACCATTTAAAATGAAGAATTCCTTGTTACATTACTCCCGCCAATTTATTTTCCTGATAGCCTGAGGTTTCTGCTTAAAACACAACTGCGTACTTTCCGAAACGCTGCTCGGTGGTGGATCAACAGAACTTTTCTTTTGTGCTAGCATTTTGGAAGAAAATACGCTGTTGCTCAGAAATCACGGTTGAAGACGCGGAATTAGGCCCATGCCTTTTCTCAGCTTTCCCATCCATCTGTAGTTAATGACTACATGTGCTCCACATACCATTGAATGGTCAATGCAGCACTCGTATTCAGATATTTATTCACATTCTTCATAAATCTTCAAAGTAAAAGCTTACAGTTCATCCCGGTGGGTCATCCAAGTTGATACAAGCCATTTCAGTGTACCAGGTTAGCCGCATTAGCAGCCTTTATCATGCTGCGGATGGCACCCAGTGCAACAGCAGCATCCGTGGGCAGCAGATCGCCTTGAATGCAGTGCTTTTTTGGGAAGAAGAGAGAGGGAGTCAGAATTTCTGGCGGAGAGGAATGAACATAGAGTTGGCATAGAAAAATCAGCTAAAATTAGAACATTGCTTCACTAAAGAGAGTAGAAAATTAGAAATAAGTACTTCAGACCTACTACAGCATGACCTTGCATGAAACGCAGTACTCTGAAGATGCGTAGTTAAAGTTCTTTGCCACAGCTTTACCGCCAACGGATTTTGCACCCATTCTTTTGTGACTATCGCACGACCCACCCGCCGCGGTGGCTTTGGCGTTCGGCTGCTGATGCCAAGGTAAGCAGTTCGATCCCAGCCATGACGGCTGTATTTCGTTGGGGCTGAAATAAAAAAAAAACGTTCGTGGTTCGTGCGCAGTGTGTTATCACGCACATGAAATATCCCGGAAGGTCTAAATTAATCCGAAGACCTTCATTACGGCATCCAAAATAGCCCTTGTGCCGCTTCAGGACGTTAAGCCCTAGAACTTACAATTTACAATCACATCGACTCACAATCTAGAATGTAAACACAAGTTAAAAAAGCATAAAAACAATATCTTTAGGCACCCAAGCCGATGGTACACTGCAGGTGGTACACCCGTGTCAACTGCCAGTAGACAGGTGGCGGAGTGTGACACCCCCGGTGGGCGTGAGGAAAGGCGGTTCTTATCCCATAAAATTACCCCGAATGTGAGGCACTTAACAGCTGATTACCTGCGACAGAAAGATAGCATAGGCACTCTCGATTGACGCCCACTCCGCAGACACCCATAGTCTGACCCGCTCCCATGGAACCCTTGCATGTTTTGGCTGATGGTTCGGCTCCCATCTGATGGGTGGCACCGACGGGTGGCAGAAGATGCGACTCGCGTTCTGTGCTAGATCTCACGCCTATGCGAACGTGGCCAGTTCCGCTCTTTCTGTAAATATGAGAGGCCACGAAGTTGGATTAGCGTTCGACTCCCGAACGGTCGCTGGTGCAAGTCTGAGCTTGATCTCACACAGATTCGAACAAGTGCGATATACTGGGGGCCCGCAATCTTTTCCCCAGAAACCGCCGCCTCACTGAGTGTGTCAGCGGCGCAGCAAAAACGTAGGGAAACGGACTCAACGGACTCCTTATGCCATTGCATAAAAACAATATCGCGGCGTAAGTAACCAACCTGGCTCTCATGAGAGTACGTATATGAAAGAGGAAAAGAATTAGATATTTTCCGAGGCACAACGTGCAAAGAATTTTTGGAATGCCGCTTCTTCACACAGGTAGTCGGGTATTTTATTAGTTTAAATAAACACACTCAGCTCCACAACAAGAATTACAAGTTACAAATGGCGTTGAATTTGTTGTACACCCATGGCCACACTCGTCATGAGCGAATCACGTATGGAATTTATTGCGCATTTTACAATCTCAGGCCAAACTGGAGTCACAAGCGGCAACAATGCTCGATTTAAGGTCTTCCATTCGGCGGAATCAGCTTTGATGGTCAGCTAATCACAAATCAGCTTTGGTGGGTTCGGTTGTGAGGACTTCGTTGCTTACATAGTGCCTCAAGAGCAAAAAATTATACCGGGGGCAATTAAGTCTGCTTGTGTGACATGAATGCGAAAGCATTGTGCACTACCGCTGTCTCCATTGGTGCGTTTATGGTTTGTGCGTTTGTTTAACTTAGTTCGCGTTGGCCACCAAACTACACACCATTCAGAGCTCCGTTGGTTAATTCCCGTATATGTAGAATTCTTCATTCTCTACCTTAGCATTCATAGAAGGCGGCGAGTCCCCATACCAATATCAGCCCAGTCGGGCAGCTGTCAAGCGATGCGCAACTGGTGCAACGCTCCTTCGAACTTGCCCAAGATTCTTCCTATAGGCTGCAGCTTGTGCGGCACTCCTCCGAACTTACCCGAGTTAGTACCGAATAACCCAACTACCGATTAACTCGGGAAAGCGGGGGTAAGTGTGCGTACTTTCAGTCCGCATTTTCAGTTTACACTTTCTGATAATGCCACGCCTGAGCCAAGTAATGCTTAGGCATTGAAATTTACCACGCATTCGGGCCAAAGCGTTCTATCCACTTCACTAGAAAATTATGTTTAAGAAAGTGTGCAGCGCGTCGCAAAGAATGAGAAGGAGAGACGTCGTACTGAAACCATGCATCCTTAGGCACACAAAGCGGAAACTCACATGGAAAATCGTCCACATCTCCCTGAAGCATTGCTTCCGTTAGAGCTCCCACGTAATTGGTTCTTAAAAAAACGTATGTGCTAATGAACCTGACAAAAAATAAATTCCGCAAAAAAGGCATCTTGCTTGGTGCTCGTGCTCAAGATTCAATTGGGGTTGACGCTGGGCGAGTAATGGGCACTGAGTAGCTTGGCAGTTGAAATTCTGCAAAAGTGAGCCCCATGACTTGAAATCAATTTCCTTCAGGAATGCTAAGGTCGCAGTCTGTGTGAATTAAAAGCGAATTGCAAAGGCCCAGGATTCATTCCAAATCAATGTCGAGAATTCTTGTTGCAGGTTGATCTGGAATGAGTACAAACGACATTTTAGAAGCCACATTGATCTGGGCTGAACCCTGGCGAAATTCGCAATTTCACGCACGCTGTCGTGGAGCAGGGTTCACTCGAACCCGGGCTTCTTCGGGTAGCGTACCCGTTTCTTCGGGCTGAGGAAAGATGGAACTTGAAGGTTGGGAAAACGAAAAACAAGCAGGTTTACTGGCACTTTGAAGAAACTTATTTACATAATTTCGAAAAGATCGAACAGTCACAAATGAAAAGCTCATAGTGTCGAACTACTGGATGAGCCTTGTCGTCAGGGGCCAGAGGGATTGTTCTCACTCAGGTCGCCTATTAAATACACTAAGGCTCAGCCCTCTCACCACGCGTTGGCCAGTTCCACACAAGGCACAGATCGGAACAGTAAAACAGCACATAGCACGCGGAGCACCGTGGGAATGGGCGAGGAGGATTCGGAGGTCCGCTGCTAGTTCGTCTCAAGCTGCATGCACGTGTCCATCCAAACACAGGTACGGCGCCGTGGCTACAACCTCGGTGGGCTCTCTCCGGTCGGGACGGCTCTTGCAAGTCACGGTTAATCACTGGAAGTCACCGTTCCCTTCTTCCCCCATCCACTGTAAACCGTCGATCGCGTCTTGCGAGGAACAGCAGACAAAGGGAAGGTCATCTCCCCCCCCCCCCCCCCCTTCCTGAAGAGCGTGGGAAAGATTCCGCAGGCAGGTTCCTAACACATCCTTTTTTTTTCGTCCTCGTGGGGTCCAACGACCGGTCGAAATTGCCGCTACCGCGTGGTCATCCCGGTCGATGGAATCTTCGCTCTAATCTTCTTCGGCTGCTGTGCATCCCGTTCATAACAACGCTCACTTCCGGCATGGAAGCCACATGCTCGAAGACGCCGGTATGAAACTTTTCACTGATGATGCACTCCAGTTTTAACGCGATAGCGTTAAGGCTCCTATTGTGCAGAAAATCTGGCGCCGTCATCGCCGGCGTTGTGAACTAAAAATGGGGTGGGTAGGGTGGCCCAGTTGGACACCTTTTCCATCCTGGGTGGTAGCCCTGTGATCAACCTGACGTGCAAGTTTCTGCTCGGATTGCACCCCTTCCCCCCCCCCAAGATCGAAAAATGACCCGGAGAAACAACCTGGGTGGGCCACCTAGGTCACGTTACCATTGTGGCGTCATCCCAACCTGCCCACCGGACTGTGAGCAAACTAACCAGCGTAGCAGGTGGCAGTTAATCTAATGATTGGCCTCGAGATGTTGCTCGGGTAGAGCAAGTTGAGCCTCATAAGCCGCACCGCAGGGAGAACCTGCCATCACAGCGGAGTTGCGCATCCCTTAACCGCTGCACCACTGCGCAAGGGGCGGTATGAGAACTCGCAGATACTTAAGAGTGTAAAGTTGAGAATGGCAAGCTCCGTATACATAGGCATTAACTGATGCATGCTATCACTCCATACCGTTAAGATGGAGCTTAAGTGTCCACTCTAATTTTTCCTTCGCACGCTGACCCCAGTGCGACTTGAGGCGAAGTTCTTGAACACCAGTGGAAGCAAAGTACCGGCAGGAACAGAGCGATCCGGCTGCTAACCGGCTTAGAATAGCGCGGCTAGTCGAGAGTATTGCTGCGCAGTACTCTCGACAATAGTCTCGACAATCTTGCCTCTTACCACAAAACAATTTTGGCGTGATTTCTTAGTGGCCAGACAGACTACTGTTACTTCAGCTATGCGCCAATATCAGCCCTCAGCACCTCTTAATATAGTCGCAGGATCCTGCGAATATCAAGAAAGACGTCATAGAAGACAGCGTTCATTGTCAGCATGACGCCGCACTTTGCGGTGGCCGCAAGAGTTGAGCAAGATTTTGCTTACGGCTGTCGCAAACTGCAGTTCTCTAGATTGAAAGCTGCGCAGAAAAAAGAAAAATATGGGCAACTCACGGCGATGAGTCGGCTAAGACGCCATGCTGCATTACTAGTAAAGGCTACGACATCGACGCCCCCGTCGCTCTTCTACCGACAAGTTTCGGTTTCACGAGGGGTGGGGAGATGGATTAATATCGCCTGTGGGATCCGGAACTTTTTTTTATTCTCGTTTATCCGAACAGCTGGTGCATACGGAGACTGCGCTTCAATTTCGCCATTCAAATAAGCACTTTAAATTGAATAATTAAAGAATAATTCATATGTTTGTGTTAACTATCCGCCTCAGTGCAAGAGCATCGGAGTTTTAATTGGCTCCGATGCCCTCCAAACTAACTACAATACGAAACATCTGCTAACGCAAGACATCTTTTTTATGAAACTTTAGTGCAGCTAAAAACAACGCACTGTATACATTCCCAACAAGTGAAGATTACGTTCATACTCGTTCACAGAATCAGTTTTGCGCTAAAGGCTCTGAAAATTAGTTCAAAAACTGTAGAAGGTGTTTTTGTTTTACGGGAATGTCCTTTGGAGTGATGTCAGTTCAAATCGTCGTTTTCTGGATGTTGATGTACATAACCGACTTTGTATTCTGTGATCTGAACAAAATTTTTGATCTGTGTCACGGCAGTTTCCTTTTACAAAGACACATCTTCGCAACGAAATGAAAGTTATCACACTCCATACCTTCTATTTTTGCACAATCAAGAAAGAAATGCGCCTCACTGCCCTTTAAAATGACAGAAAAAAAAAACAGCTTACACACTTACAGAAACAGATACGAGGAGCGACTTGAACTTCTCTTCTTTAAAAGGAAACGACTTCTGAAACAAAAGAAAGTGTTCACCTGAATATGAATGACAAAAAGCTATGATTACGAACATACATTGATGATCACATTTCCTGCTTTCGAATTTTTTCCATGCAGATGCCTACGGAACAAGAATCTGCTCGAAAGGAAATGCACCTCGTGACTTTCTGCCACAACTGCTCGTTATTACATGCTTTTTGATGTTGCAGAAAATTGAGAGGACAATGCGACCGCTGGTACTCAAGAATTTAAAGTGAAACTCATTACTTAAAAGTACTTTTATTTTTACTTATAGGCACGCCAGCTATGTACCAATAAATCTGTTATGGTTCCAGAGCGGCAACATATAAAAGTTGACATTTTTTTTTGCAGCGACACATATTGCAAGGTATAAATTGTGCGACGACAGCATACAGGTACTTCATCAAAGGAAAGATGCCAGTGCAGGGCGGTGCATTTTCTTACCTATAGTTTCCTGTAATTATCTCATTCTTGCGTGAGAACGGACACTTCGGCGCCAGCACCGGCTTCATATGCCTCTTGATGATTTTGATCGGCTTATCACTGCTCGGGCCAATCGGAAGGTGCAACATGTATGAGCGCAATTTTTCGCGGCCATTTTCGCGTTGCCTAGAATGGTGCACACAGCCCTGATGAAAGTTGCACTTCTAGTGAATAACCTGCGTTTTTAAGGCGTTATATTTTTAAAAGCCCTAATCAAACTTATGCTACGAAAAATGCTGAAACTAGCTATTGCGATAAGTAATTCATTTAAGGAACAAAACCTTGATTTAGCTGCAGTAAGGTTCTTGTGTATTCAATTGTTCGGAGAATTTTTCGCACGCTGAGCGGAGACTGCATTCGAAGGGGCTTGGATACATGGAAGGAGTCGCTTTGGGACGTTAAACCCCCATAAACCAAACCAAACCATGGAGGGATTAACACGAATTTCATGCACCTGCGGTTTTTCGAGCTACGGCGGAACCTGAATGCATTGGCGTTCCGCATTTCGCTCGCACAATATAGCAGGGGCCGGTGAGATGGAAAAGCCCCCGAGATGGAAATAGAGAAAGGTCATCCACTGATTCTAGACAGAGAGGATTGGCTTCGCCATCTTGAGAGCGGCAGAGAAACGTCGCAAGCACGCCATCGCGACTAGTTTCTCACTGTGCCAAAAGACGTCGCGGAGAGAGCGCCGCATTCAGTCGTATCCACAGAATGTACTCCAGATTGGTTGCACAGCTACAGGGGCTTAAAGTATTTACCATGTTTTAAGCAGAAACTTTTCTTTCGCGAACGAAGTAATTATAAGAAGACAGTCCTCTCATGGACTGATGACTTCCCTGGATTAATTCTCTTATTAGTATCGCCTTGCCGAAAGTGTTATGAAGCGCACTTACTTACGGGCTTCAGAGCTCGAAGAGTGACTGCGCTGTCGATTAGGCAGCGTCGTACGAAGTCCCTGTATGCGGTGTCATTCTGCAGAAGAAATCTTTGCTTGAGGCCAGCAGTAAACGCCACTTTGATGCCCATGGTATCAGTGCTGTCTTGCAAAGCGGTCTCAACGGGATTTCAATACAGTCATCACCTACACTTCACTGATATGAAAGGTATATTTCGCCTTTTTTGCACCTTTATTTTCTGCTGTGGCATGCACTTTACTACGTCATCTAATTTTCGAAGTTCTTGCACTCGTTTATTAAATCTCCGCGATTTGGGTCCTTTGGCAACTATTTATCATGATCCAAGTCATCATCGTTAACAGGCTGGCTAAAATAAACACTTCAACCTTTGAATCGTTGTACAAACTTCTTCAAATACACTTTTTTTTCTGCGCAGAATAAAAATTCCCAACTCCCTGCTTCAATCAACACATGTTGGGCCTTTCATAAAATATTTCCACTCTGCGATTTGTAGCTGTCGTTTCCTTATTTTGTTTTCATTTGGGATTTCATAGTATATCGCACATGCGGGTTGTGACCATTTGTTAATAAATTTTTATATCCTTCCTGCCGCAGCCTCATGCGACTCAACAACAAGAGAAAACTATATGACACCAGCTATGCAGCGCACGAGTGAATGTTGTTGGGCAAGTCGGTCGTACATCACTAAGGAAGTGACCGGCGAACACAAAAAACGTGAAGAGCGAAACGACGGGTCCTTTCTTGTGTAACCCAGTCCTTGCTAATGAAGACCAAGTCCGAGATTTGCAGATTTTGCACGTTTAAGAGAGCCTTTCCCAGAACTCGCTTAGTATTGCACTGCTTTATGTATAAATGGAAACCTCACATGTTCAGTCTCTGCTGCGGAGTTTAGCTGGTATAATAGCCTGTCGGTGACGGATATTGAGATATTCCCTTACATGTGCATTTATAACCCGTTTTTCCTTTCCCCTATCGACCCTTTACGTAGCATTGATTTTTCACTTAACAAACGTAAAAAATTATGAGGAAACCGGCAAAAAGTGGTCGAAAAGTAAGCCAAAGTACGTGCTCCTTTCTGATATTCTCCTGCAATCTCCTTTCGTTCAGAGCATGGCTTCTCGAGCACCTAAACGCCTTATGCAATGCTGTACTGAACATGTATTTGAGTCTCTATATTGCAGACATTGTTCAATTGTGCGTGTTCAGCGTGTACAGCCATTAGAGTTATTTATTATTTATTTATTTATTTATTTATTTATTTATTCATTTATTTATTTATTTATTACATACTGCAGACCCTTGGGTCCAAGCAGAGGGGCATTAGTATATATACAGATAATAATGAAGAAAACAGGAACAAACAAGTACACATTTATACAATTTTTAGTCACACTGCAGTCAGCAAACCATGCTTCCAGTCCGATACTCTCCGAGGAAAAAAGGAAAATTTAAACGTATCAGTTCGAGCATAATAGGATGGAGGGAGTCAGGATGATTATGACTTGTGAGGCGCGTTAATGCAGGCGTTAAATAAGGTGATTTATTCATTTGAAGAAAAACTCAAGACAGTGGGAGTTAAAACTCTGCTTCGAAATTTTCGCGCGCTTTGAGCACTGTACCTTTGTTGTCTGGTCCTGGTGATACGCGTAGCACACTCTCAATCCAATGCAACATTTTTCTGCAAACTGGTTCAAAGCAAAGAAAAAAGGTGCCGAAATATTAGCGTTCCTGTTTGGCGCCGGATAGAAAAAAACATCATACTCAAAGGATCTATGCGCACACTACGGCCATGAATAATGCGACATCAATTTCACGTGTAATGTTATCATTCATTCTTAAATATAGGGGATAGAAACCAGGCTGTAGTGGGGTTATTCTTTTAAACGACAGTTAAAGTGATGTGTCCCTAACGTGATAAGCAACAGTAGTATTCCTAAGATGAGGAGAGTTATGCGCGCACATTACTCAACTAAGCAACATGCATCTCGTATAACATTGCACTTTTTGATGCTTTCATATTCTTTTCAAATTTATATCTTACCATACATGGCACGTCATTAGTGCCCGATGCATAAAGGCGAGCCGGGGGAGGGAAGGGGGTGAAAGCGGAGACGCAGTAAGTCTCACTGGCGTTGTTAGTTGAACCAGAACTTCCGTGAAAAGAGGCAAGATGTAGGGAGCAAAAAGTGAGGCAGAGAAGGAGTGGCTGTAGTAGGAGGCATAAGTTGGCACCAATTAAGGCTGCTACTTGGGCAAGTTGATAACGATTCATCGTGAAAAACAGCACGGAAAAACGGGACCATGTGTTGCGCGTTCCCGCGCTGTTTTTCAGGATGAATAAATTTGCACCACCTGGAGCTTCTTGAAGTGCTTTTGCAGTACTCCTCGAGCAGATTGCTGCACCGAGTCTGAGATTCACATGTACGACAATGTACTCAGCACTCGGACTCAGCGGCCGCCGAGCCACTGAGCATTGTTAACACGGGTAGATCCCATTTCTGTTCATGTGGATGCCTCTTAGAGTTCCTCTACAACAGATTGCAGAGCGCCAAAAAAATGGCGAACCAAGAAGTAATGAGAAGGCATTAGTCGACGGAAGTGCATAAATAACTGAGCACTTCGTAAGGGCTTATGAAGAAAGTTTTCAGCTGAGCTCAGTTTCATTTACTGCGCAGAGAAATTTGTTGAGCAAAGATAAATTAAATACTAAGTGCTCTCAGCAAAAATTGCTTTATAACAAGAATTTTTCTCAGATCACCTTTGCGGGCTTTTAGACCTAACGGTGTAGGGAAGTTTTGAGACCATTTTGTGAAGTTCGTCGTCTAGTTTATTACAGCACTGTCATCGGCAAGTTCTGTAAAAAGTTGGCTTGGCACAGAGCACATGATCGTTCGCACTCTCATGTGGCTCAGGAAGCACCGGGTCTGTCGATATACGTGCCCTGGGTGGACCTCAGCTGAGCAGAGTTCGGCGAGACTTTCTGCCCAGGTGCTCAGCAATGAGGACAATGCCAGCCAAACTGGAAGTTTTATCGTACTTGATCAGAAACGTAAGGGTAGACTAAGAGGCTGGGCACTTTGGTCTCTGAAAGTTCTTGCATCGATTCGTAATCATCGTTGCAAACTAAGCTGCTTTTATACCACAGTAAAAATGCATCTCCCATTGATTTTTTATTAACCCTTGGCTGCCCTAGCCAAAGAAAAACTGACCTAGGCAAAGTGCGGCCACGCATCTGCAGAGGCTGGATTTTAATTTTGAGAACAACATACAGCACCACGATTACAAGCCCTTTTTAATGGATGATCATTTTTGGTGAAAAGTGCAGTGCCAATCAGTTTTTTCTGATGCGCTTCCAATGCTGCCTATACAAGTTTTGAAGCGCCTGTAGTGCAAGCAAATGCAAGCAAAAATGAGCATCCAGAACACGCCGCAGCAATACTTGGGGAAACAGGGCAGCAGGTCCAGATGGCGATTTCTGCGATGGTCATTGCAGTTACGAGGGGCTATCTCTCCGTGTATTATGAATAATTGCTGGAGTAACACCATTCTGGTTTTGCATGATGAAATAAATGGAGAGCGATTTCATCTGAAGTTTTTCTCCTTTCTCGCAAAGAATGTTTGAGGGCGTTCCTTTAAACTGCTTCCACTAAACATTCTAAAAATGTTAGGCTGCTTAGCAGGATTCGCGCTTCTAATCGCTATGGCAAGGTAGACTAACAACAGATAGAACAAAATAGCTTCGATCGGTTTACGTTAGCCTGAAGTTTTCGGTAGCACGAGAGGCACTACACGACAGTAGCATATCTCATGGAACACAAGCCGATGGTTGCGCAGTGCAAGTCAGCTTTACATTCTGATGGGCTTGCAAGTGCAATCACAAGTAATCACGAGTAACTGTCGGAAAGAGACATTGTTTGTCCCGAGACTGCGGACTGACATCTACCAGCTTGCGAAACACTATGGCTAGCAAATTCAATTAGGAAACGCGAAAAAATGCTAAAACGCAAACTTCGTCTTGCGTTTAGTTTTGCCCGCACTAGTATACGCCTACATACATACATACATACATACATACATACATACATACATACATACATACATACATACATACATACATACATACATACATACATACATACATACATACATACATACATACATACATACATACATACATACATACATACATACATACATACATACATACATACATACATACATACATACATACATACATACATACATACATACATACATACATACATACATACATACATACATACATACATACATACATACATACATACATACATACATACATACATACATACATACATACTGACATACATACACACATACATACATATCTCATCATCACCTTTACAACATCTATACGTACATGCACGCATCTCACATATTAAAGCAGCCGTGTATTCCAATGAACCACTTCCTTTCAGAAAAGCGGTATCTCGGTCAGTTGGTACTTAAAGATGAGTTCCTTTCTCTAAAACTCCTGGTCCATACATTAGACCATGCACTGTACCAACGCTTGGAGCGTTGTCTGATTTCTCACCTTGATAAAGGCGGGCGTTTCTAAGCGGAAATGCAAGGCCATGTTTCTTCCGCACTTGTACATAAATTTGCTGGCAAATTCGGCGCTTCTAGAGCCTGTCAAGACACCTGTGTGAAAAATCACCCTGTTAGGATGCGACGTTAAGAGGAGAATCGGGAACATAGAGCACTTACTGCTGCCTTTAATTTTACAGGGATAAGTTGTTTTAGGGAGCTCACCTCCAATGTCAATCGTGTTATCCGTGACGGCACAGCCAAGCCAAACTGCGCTTGCGTGCCTCACGTGCCATTTCCATTTCATTTTTCTTTATCTGAATCACTGAGTCCTTGTCCACACACCCACAGTCGGTGTCGCACTTTGCCACCTGCCAAGAAGGCAGAAGAGCCAGCGGCCAACGACACTTGCTAAGGTTGGAAGGTGGCAAAGCGGAGAGAGGAAAATATCTCTCTGCTCTTCTCGGGAAAAGGAGGGAGGGACCACAATGTGACTGACACGAGAACACTGCTCCTGGCAAGGCTGGTACACAGAAGAGCCAGCTGCGACTTGCCACCTGCCATCGTTGGCAGGTAAAGAAAAAGTGGGCAGAGGGAACTTTTCCTCTTCACTTGTTTGGCATGTGCGGTCGTGAATGACACCATGTAACAAGTCATGGTCTTAGCTAATGGTAGTTAAGTATCCTTCCAAGTGTTTTCCGGGTCAGAGTGGAAATCGCGTAGAGCGCGCAGCTCCTTCTCCATGTCAGAGGCAGGATCATTGGATCATCCGCACTCACCAGACGAAATTCAACGCGCCAGTTCAACGCAACAACTTTCTAGTATCGCAAGTATAAGAGGAAAGCATCAGGCGCAGCTGTCACCTTGGTCATATCGGAACCGTCCACAGAGCCGTCGCCAGTTAAACGTGTGGTAACGGATGAACAGCGCATCTCAAAGCCAAACATCACCGGGAAAGCCACGGCAGGGACAGCTTTTCGGTGAATTCTTCGTGTCAGGCAGTACCTTAGCCGAGGTAGTTCCAACGCGATACGCTTAAGGCCCAGTTGTCCAGAAAATCCGGTGCCGGAGTTGTCGGCCTTGTGAGCGAACAATCACGAGCGTGACTCCGGTAGGTGGTGTCCAGACAGCAACCTAGGAGGCAGTTTGGAAATCTAGGTCAAATGACCTTGCGGCGGCATGAGAACCTGCCCAACGAAGAGTGAAAAAACTGCCCACCATGGCAGATGACAGTTAAACTAATGATTGGCCGCTCGAGAAAAGCAACCTGGGTCGCACAAGTCCCACCGCTGGGAGCACCTGCCATCGCAGGGCAGTGGTGAATCGCTTAACCACTAAACCATTGCGGCAGGAGGGGTATGAGGATTCGCAAGGACCTATGAACGTAATGTAGAAAATGACGTGGACGAAAGGGTGGTGCGCGACCGCTATTGTATTAACGCATTACGCTATTGCGTCATACCATTAAATCAGAGCATAAGTGTCCCCTCCAAGTTTTTTTTTTTTAGCTGGCAACCTCTTTTCAATGCTTCCAGTGTATAAACCCTTTTCATAGCTTGAACGCAATTTTATATGTGGTTGCTGTTGCTCATGCATCCTCTTCACTGCAACTCATTATTAACCAATTCGCTCTTGGACATATAGCTATATGGCTATTGTCGAGTCCCTCACAAAACATATGATACAGTTGCAGAGGTTGGAAGTGACTACATCTCATATCAGTAAAATCAAAATTGCATGCTCGAAACGTATGTTTTGCGACTCGTTTTAAATTATATGTCTGCATGTACACAATTTGTCCACAATAAAACAGGAGGAGAAACCCAATGTTACAGCCTTGTATTCGACGATTAGAAGAAAGGATGAGTGTAACATGCTGTGGACCAGAAAGATGAGGGCAAGGCAGTGATATTAGCAGCAGAGACAGCTGGCCAGAATATCCGCCGGATGGTAGATAGGGGTAGAAAGGAGAAGAATACGGCAGTTAACTGTTTATTAGGGTGAACTCGTTGCCACAGAAAGAAAAAAAGCCACTCAGAAGCAACGATGCAACATGGCCTCTTGAAGGTTGCGGTTCTCTAAAAATGACATCAAAGCTTCTATACAGCTCTATGTACAAACGTAAGCGCAAAATAAGACACATTCACAAGAAAGGTGGACAAGACAACGCGTTGTCTTGCCCAGATAGATAGCGCGTTGTCTTGTCCACCTTTCTTGTGAATGTGTCTTATTTTGCGCTTACGTTTGTACATAGAACTAAGCACCAACTAGCCCAGCAACAAGTGTTACTTGAGTACCTTCTATACAGCCCACCCAAAACACCACGATCGCTTTTGGACGTGGACAAAGCGGTGGTGCGCTATTGTTTCTGAGCAACCTTGTCGCGTCTTGGGCGGGAACAAATTTAATAGGTTGACGTACCGACGGCTTTGATCGAAGGAGACATGGAAAGAGAGAATAGAAATTCTTGTTGGCAGGATTCAATATTTTGATTTGTTATGTTTACCACTTTGGCAGAAGGCCGTGCATAGTCGAGCCCTACAATCCGAAACAAAACAGCAGAATACCATCCCTTGCCTTTGATCAAGGAGTTAAGAATACATGTGTGAATTTTGGTGGCATTCTTGCAATTAAATGATCTCTGCCTTGTTTAATGAAAGCCGACTGACTCCATTCTCTAAGGCATTTGCCAACTAGACATTGTAAACCAAACTCAAGTTATCAGTGTGGTCAAGTTTGGACTAATTCGCATGTAGAGACAGTTAAAAAGCATAACAAATATTTCCCGCTGCACAGACCCAAAGTATGAAGCGTTTATGTGAAAAAGTACTTTTAAACACATTTTCAAGCACGCTAGAATGTTGTCGGCAGCGATATATGTGCTTTCAGTGGGCCAAAATTAATTTCGTGCTGCTAAAGGAATAGAATGCATCAAAGCATGGCAGAATACTAGTATCGTGGTAAATAATTTGATATGCAAATGAAAATTATATCTGGTCCGTGTTGGCGTATTTTTGTGTTTTGGTAATCAGCCAAATTTTGAGAGCAAGAAAAGCTACAATAAAGCTACGTTGTTTCTTTTACATCTCAGATAGCAGTCAAAAAAGTTCATAAATACAGAGCAGGGCTAAGAAAATATAGTTGAAAATTCATGGATATGCTGTCCTTTCTTCCAGATGCTTTTGCTTTATTTTATGAACCATTAACTCTGGAAACTTTTTCACCTCCCTATGCTTCCTCAATATATAAGATCAGAACCCTGCATTTCAGAGAAATGTTAGCTTCATGACGCCCTTTTCGGTACACATTACTTTATGACCTGACTGTCTTCACAGCCTAGTTTCAAAATTTATTTTCCTCTGCAATCTAATCACACAATCAGTTACCTTGTAGAACATTTCTAGTGGAATTATGTTCGCTTTTTCTAGCACCATGGAGACGCATGCAAACAACAGCATGGAGCACACAAGAGCAGATTCATTGAAAGACGGAGAGTAAACTGTGCTAGAAAAACTAGCCACCCTCTATACGCAATGCCTTACGACCTCGACCGTACAAAAAGGGTAAGAAATCAAACGTTATCTTAATTCATAAGGAAGAAGACATGAAGGACTTGAAAAGTTACAGACCAATTGGCTTACTGTCCGTTGCATACAAGGCATTTGCTAAGGTAATCGCTAGTAAAGTCAGGGCAACCTTGGACTTCAATCAACGAAATGATCAGGCAGACTTTCGTAAAAAAAAATATTCCGCAATAGACGATATTTACGCTATCAGTCAGGTGATCGAGAGATGCACAGAATACAAGAAACCCTTATATATAAGCCTTGATTAATTACGAGGAAGCATTTAACTCAGTGGAAACCTCAGTTGTTACGCAAGCATTGCGGAATCAGGGTGTAGAAGAGTGTTGTGTGAAAATACTGAAGATATCTATAACAACTGGAGCGCTACCATAGCCCTCCATAAAATCAGCAATAAGATTAAAATAAAGAAGGGTGTCAGGCAGGGAGACAAAACCTCGCCAATGCTAATCACCGCCTGTTTACAGGAGACATTCTGAGGTCTGAATTGGAAACAGTTGGGGATAAGAGTTAATGGGGAATACTTATGTAATCTGCGATTCGATGATGACATTGCGTTGCTAAGTTGCCCAGGAGAGGAATTGTGAAGTATGATCGATCAGTTAGAAAGGCAGAGCTGAATGGTGGGTCTAAAAATTGAGATGCAGAAACCAACAGTCTAGCAAGGGTACAAAAATTCACAATTGGTAGCGAAGTGCTGGAAGTGGTAAAGGAAAACGTCTACTTAGGGCAGGTGGTGACCGCTAGTGTGGATCATGAAGGGAAATAAGTAGAATAAGAATGGGACGGAGCGCAGATTCTCTCAGATCATGAATGTCAGTTTACCAATATCCCTCAAGACAAAAGTACACAACAGCTGTATTTTACCGGCAGTCAACTAAGGGGCAGATACGTGTAGGCTAACGGAAAGGTTTCAGCTTATGTAAAGGACAATGAGGGAGCTATGGAAAAAAAGTGATAGATTTAACGTTAGGAGACCGCAAGGGGGCAGAGTGGGTGAGAGAACAAACACGGGATAATGACATCCTAGTCGAAACAGAGAGGAAGAAATGGGCTTGGGCAGGACATGTAATGCGAAGGCAAGCGTAGCAGAGGGCAGCAGAAAGTTCGGTATGCAGATGAGGTTAAGAAGTTTGCGGTGATACGGTGGCCGCAGCCGGCAAGGATCACGGTTAATTGAAGAGACATGGGAGAGGCTTTCGCCTTGCAGTGGGCGTAGTCATGCTGGTGATGACGATGATAAGTAGTAGTATATGACTTTATCCGGGAACATCAGTTGGACGCCTAAATACCGACCGCCTCCTGCACGAGCAGGCGCTGTTCGTATTCGCCTCCACCTGCAAAGAAGTCCTGCCTGGTCTCATACTACGTGGGAGAGGGTGTAAAAGACGCCAGATAGCAGATCAATCACGTAGAACAATAAGCAGTAGGAGAGGTTGGCATCAGGAGTACAGCATTTGGAACGCGGAGGATTCCGGCGGATTTTGTACAGATGAAGTGGTGCAGATGTTACGAGAGGGTTCAGCTGTATCTGACGAATGATGTGAGCTTCCCCCACAGAATTACAAGGATAAGGGTCGGCTTAAAGTTTACCATTGAGACGGAAAGGATAGGAACACTACTCGATGGTGGCGCTCAGGAACAGTCTCGACCTGCCTTCCGAAGGTCTTGGCCAGGGAATCAATGGTGCTTGGATAAGTGCTTCATGGGCAAGCTGGTTAACCAGCTCACTGCTGCCAATCTAAAGTGCCCAGAGATTCGAAGGTCGAAGGCGGGGCAAGGTTGCAGCGACGCAAGTTGCGTTTTCGAGTTCCGTGGGCAGGTGAGGTGGGAGAGTTTTAGACATAACGGGACGGATGGCCGCTTAGGAGTCAGTGTAAACGGCATAATGAGGCATCGGTTGCTAAGAACGATTATGCAGTGTGATATAAATGATTGAGGGGGACCTTAAAAGCGAGGAAAGGTGTGGCGTGTGCATGAACACGCCTCTAGGGTGAGTGACAGGGGTAGAAAGAAAGGAATGGAAGAGCACCATGGCTACCAGCGCCGCGAGGAGACACTTCAGAGCTATTTGCGTGCGGCAGTCCATGAGTCTCGAAGCAGCGACTATGATGAGAAGCAGCAGCCCGTCCGCGGCCAGTATGCAGGACCAGCGACTTATTGGAGGGAAGAAGCACACGGAGCTTGGAAGTCGCCGGCAGGGAGGGAGTCGCAAGAGAGGCCATCTGGATGGCACTGTTTGAGAAGCCGGTGCCGGTGAACGGTACCGGAGAGGCGACCCACTTGTAGGCCGCGGTGGAGAGAAAGAGTTGATTTTACTGAACCTTTCGCAGTACGTTCTGCGCAGTTTACTGTCCATGTGTGACAAATTTCCCAGCGGGGTAATGTTTTGTTACTGCGCTAAACGATGTTAAAATTCCTCATGTTGTTGTTTCAATATGTTACATTTCTGCAGGCAACCTTCCGTATGTGACGTAAGCGGACGCACTTCCTTCGGTATTCGCTGGGCGTTTGGCGAAGGTCAAAATTTCCAACTTGGTTTTGGTCATTTCAGGCAAATAACAACTTTAGCTCTCACTGACAGTAGCCAGTTTGGCAAATCAACTCACAAGCGCTAGGTTATGTGACAGTACTCAGATGTCATAAGCCGGTCTTTCGTGACGTCATTGTTTGGCCGAAACTCAGTTTCAGTTTCGGTTTCCTATTTTGTGGTATCTTTGAATAGTTCTTCTTGGTATTTTAAAACACTGTCTGTAAGGAATGTGACCTGATTATCAACTCAGAATATTTAAGAACCTCGAAGTTGGCCTTTAACGGGGAGGTGGCTATGGGGAGACGGAGAGCAGCCTTTTAAAGGCCCTGAAAGGTCGTCGCAAGAGGGTTAAGCTAGGTGTAGGTAAATTAGGCATATTGAATGAAGTAAATTAATTTGTTAACAGCCGTGGTGTGAGCCGGCCGTAAGGCGCGCGCTTCCCGCAGTCCACAGATGTCCCTCACGAAGCGGCAAATTACGTGGGTGACTGAATAATGTGTCGAAACCGCCATATGAAGAGCCCACACATCCTTGCAGGCATGTAGCGGCAAGACAAAAACTCGGCACTGAGAAACTTTGGGGCACGCGGAGCCTGTCAGTTATGAGCTCGTTGATGGGCGGAGTGCGTTAAACGAGTTCGGATTTGTCGGCCTAGGGAGGAAGGCTTGCCTAGTCAAGAAAGGAAGGGATAATATCCAGGCCGCGCTGGAAGGTGCCTTGGACATGACCAGGAGAGCCACGGGAGCATGAAAGCATGATGTCACCGGGACACCAAAAGGATAAATATCGTTAAAAGACGACAGTCTACCGGAGAGGCATTATTAAAAATGTTAGTTGAAAGAACGGCACCCGGAGGGGTACCCCGGGTGAGATGATGGGACTTCCAATGTGAACTCCAAAGCTGAACTCCAATGCCCGGCAAAATGCCTCGTGGTGAGAAAGAAAATCCCGAACGTAGTTCTACAAGCACGAGCCACAGTGGGTGTTAAACAAACAGGAAAAGATGTGGTCATGAGAGGCACACTAGAATGTTTAGCGGACATCGACTGTAACCAGGGCACGAAGTGGGGAGCTTGGTTCGATTTATGGGGGTTTAATGTCCCAAAGTGACTGAGCCTGTAAGACACGCCGTAGTGAAGGGCTCCGGAAATTTCGACAACCTGGGGTTCTTTAACGTGCACTGACATTGCACAGTACACGGGCCTCTAGCATTTCGCCTGCATCGAAATTCGATTGCCGCGGCCGGGGTCGAACCCGCTACCATCGGTTATGCAGCCGAGTGCCGAAACCCCTCAGTCACCGCGGCGGCGAAGTTGAGAGCTACCACAGGTGAGGAGAGTATGATGAAGCTTGGGACAGAGATCTTGTGCTGACGCGAAGTGACTACCGCCAGTGAGGATGTAAGGAAGAGAATTAGAAGTCTCCAAATGTCGACCAAGCCTAGTGAGCGCCATACGCTTGCCTGTCTGATGCCGACAGAGGAAGTCAGAAAAATTGGGGTATATAATTAGTTTAAATATCTTGGTTAGATATTTTCAGATTGTCATCAACCGCATTATGCGTGCTTATTTTTTATATGATCAGCAACCGTATTACCAGGAAAAAAAACTCACCGGGACTCTTCCCGCAAGCTGTAAATTTTCTGTGATCGCAAGTCACAGAATTGAGACATGTCAGAAGGAGGTAAATCGGTTCAAGTTTTTTTCCCAGACTTCTTTTTCCCATTTTTTAGCTTCTCCTCGGTTGCTACCGTCGGTACAGAGCTCATGCACCTAGCAACTGGCAAGCCTTTAATGCCGACTGCTGTCGTGCCCTTCCGTACCTATTTTGACGGTGTTCAGCTGCGGACGAGCTCATAAAAATACAAGAAACGGAGGCTCCAGAGGGTGACTAAAGCAGTCTATGATGGAGGAGCTGATAATTCGTTTTGGTTCCAAAGGCGGATGATATGTACCCAGCTGAAGGTAAAGATGAAAGAGAATAACGCCTACCATAGTCTTGGCACCTTCGTATTTCTGTTTTCGCGTTCTAGGCAGCGGCAGTTCTATGACAGGATGACATATTTTGTGCCTCTTTCGGCAGCTTGTGCATGAATCGACGGAAGCGCCAGAGTTTCGCAAGTGTGCTGGAAGACAGGTGTCGAGAGCAAACGCTGTTTGCAAAGCAAAAATATGAAGGAGCAAGGGGATCCATTGAAGAGAGGTGCGTGGTGGTTTCTCATGTTATATGAACACCTGGACCCTACCGTGAGGCAAAAAATGAAGCAACTAAACAGCGGAAAAAAAAAACATCTTCGCAGCAGCATACCACGCTCTAGTAAGAGTCCGTATATATTAATCCCGCTGCTTTGTTTTCAGGAACGCGAGGCATGCGCACAGAAGGGCTGCCGCTGTAACCATCTGAAGAGTGGTTGCCGTGGATGAAGGAGGGAGAGAAGAGATACGTAAATGACAAAGGGAATAAAACCGCTGTTTGTTCGTGTCCTCTCACATTTACGTCATCATCATCAACCTTCGTACGCCAACTGCAGGAGAAAGGCCGCTCTTATATATCTCTGATTAACCTTCTTTTATGCCAGCTGCGGTCACCTTATGTCCCGCTAACTATTTAAGGGACAACGTGATATATTCCTCAGTGCCCATTACTTTTCCCCAGGTCCCCTTTTTGCTCAGTACCCATTAATAAGTGCCTGCAGTAGCTTTTGCAAAGCTAGACAGAGAGTAAGAAACACTTTCGAGCATCCAGAAACACCACGCAGAAATGAAAACCGGTATGTTTGATCTGAACACCCGTAGAGATAATTTGGATTCCGATGTTATAGGTGTCGAGGAAATTCGGGTTTTTTCTGAGGGCTGTAGAGTAAGTAGTGAAAAGCAGTGGTCTGAGGAGCAATCTCTGATGAACAAAGCGGACGACCTTCAAAATCGGTCTCGGCGGTGCAATCTGTTCTTCCCGGGCATTGACGACGACTAAGAACGCGAGTGACATACGACTTCTGAAAAACTTGTCCTAGAAGACTTCCGTAGGTCTACCCTGGGAAACGACCGTGGAACCGAAAGAGCTGATCGTCTCGGACGGTTGACTTCAGAAAGAATTCGCCCAATAATTGTTAATATCGTGTCATTCAAAAAGAAAAAGGTGTTCTGTAAAATACGAGAAAATTTGAAGGAAGTTCTACTGGCATTTCAGAGGATTTCTGTAAACTAGTACGAAAAAGAAAAGAAAATGCTGTGGAAATATGTCAAAATTCACAAGGGCACCAACGCGCATCTGAAATACGATGTGCTTTACGTCAATAGCGCGAAATACTTATACGAAGAATCTCGGGCCCAAGTTCTTCGTGCTACTTGCTATATTAAACTGGAACACCCATTTCGTGATTTCTAGTTCTAAATTGCAGAAGTGTTCAGAATAAATTACACGAGCGACGCGGTCTAATTAAGTTGACGAGGCTGTTTGTTGTGATGAAAGTGAATCATGGAAAGATGTCGATGTCATCGATAGCGAAGTTACTCCACCAACTACGTCAGCTATCGAAGTGATCGCGGCAGTCACGGAGGAAGCGTATTTATTCTGGCAGATCTTTTGGTTAGTTCTTGGAAGACAAAAATTGATTTTGGGACAAGTGAGCAGGTATGGAATAAAATTGTTCTTCAAACTGGTAAATCGCTTTTTTACTTTAAATGTTTTGTACTGTGCGCTGGCATCGCACAGCACTCGGGCACCTTTTGCGCTTCGCCTCCACCTAAACGGAGCCCGACCCCCGGGCTTTCTTTCGATGGAGGCGAAATGCAAAGATTGTGGAGTTTGTTTTTTTTTGGAAGGCCTTCTCTGGGAACTGTCCTCATGGACGGAGTCCTCAGTCCAGGATTCCGATAGTTTCTGCTATCCTGCGGACCTGTGCGAACAACCTTTGCTGATCGCTTACGCAAACGGCAGCTCCCTTCTGTGTAATGTCAGTACATGTTAAAACCTCGAATGGTCTAAATAAATCAGTAGCCCTACATTACGGTGTTCCTCATAGCCCAGCTGTCGTTTCGTAAGGATAAGCACACAATTTACAATTTATTAATGCTATAAAAATTCCTTCTAAAACCGATTCGGTGCCTGAAAAAATGATTCATTGTTCGTAGGCTGACCAGAGTCAGCACTATGGAGAGACAGCGTCCTGTTTGAAACGGGAGATTTTTTTCCTTACTCGGAAAAGTCTGTGCTTGCTCTCTCTGAACTCCTCGACGTACGAAGCAACGCGCAAGCAAGGACCATTGTTTTCTGCCTGCAGAAAGTGTACGGAATGCGTATGCTTCATTTTAAAGCGAAAATATCTTTTAGGGTGCTCACCAGCCACCGGAAGTTGTGTTCCTTCACAGCGCAGTTGGCCCTGCCCATCTGTGCATTTCGCGCGCCGAAGAGCCAAGTATGAGAGAGGGAGGATCGATGCCGCAGCAACCGGGCAAACCTGTTATCATTAATTAGCAGCAGTCGCGGCATCGCTGGAGGCGGTGTGTCTGTGTTTCGAGCTTAACCCTCCAACCCTCTTCCCTCCCACCTCAAGGCTCTTTCCCTTCGTGCCCTGCTCAGCGCCCCCAGAAGATCGAATTCAAGGGGAGAAGGCAGCCTTAGAGACCAGAAAACACCTCGCGTTCACGAGGGAGTATTTCCGTGGCGGCGGATTTCGCCTGCTCTCGGCGCCGAAGGGCCAGTTGTGAACGATGCATTATCCCTGAGCTACACGGATACGTTGAACTGACATTCGAGTCGAACGGCATTCGAAACTTCGAATGGAATTCGGACTGGACGGACCCGCACGGTGCTACACGACTTTTCTAAAAGCATTCGAAAGCTTCAGTATTCTGCCGCGAAACTACGGGGGCGCTGCTGCCGTCAAGTTTTGTTTTAAACAAATATAGCAGCAACAATGAATTTGTATTGTTACAGTCCGCTATAAAATTGCTACTTTTATAAGTAATATGTCATTTCTAATAAATTTTACTATTTATTCATTACTAAACGCCTCTGTTCTAACAGAGGCCCAAGCCCATAGCCCTGCCATTTTTTGTGTGCGGTCTGTTGGCTACATTGGACTCTATCTCCTGCGTGTGTCGCAAAAAACGAAAAAGTGCAATAAACTTCACTGAATAAAAAAAAGCTCACTTAAAATGCACACACAGACGCACAGACGCACACGCACACAAAATTAAAAGACAAAACACAGCAAAAGCAACAGCACAAAGTGAAAAAACTGGCACCGGGCCAAAATGGCTGCCTTTCTTACCTACGATGGGTTCCAGAGTATGCGGTAAATATTTGCTTGCTAACAAAACTTCTGGAAAAGATCCGTGTAGTGCATATAAATAGTATTTAGAATTTCATCGTTTAATGAACGCATTTGCTCTTCAAAACTTATGCTGCCACCTATGGCACGAAGACGCTGCGGTAGAGAGTAGTCGCGCTTGCGCCTCGAAGGCATTCCAAAATATCGAATGTCTCCGCGGAGCTCCGTCGACTCGAATGTCATGTGAACCGAATGCCGTTCAAAAACGTCGTGTAGCAGCGCAGGTTTGGCAGTCGAGTCGAATGACATTCGTTTGGAAGGCATTCGAAACGCCCGTGTAGCACAGGTATTAGTAAATGGCTGCTACGGCCTAATTTGCGCTCGACTCATGGATTCCACTGCAGGCCGGCTTCAGAGAGGACGTTCTTAGAACCTTCTGCCCAGCAGGTTCTACCCGTTATGTAACACCCCTTCAGGGGTCTTTAAGGAAAATAAGTGGTGTTGGTTGAGACATGAGGACAGCTGACCACGCTGCCTGACGCAGCTTCATCGGCCCTGCCCGGACCGTCGATGGAGCCGCCACTCCCAAGCGAATTGTTAGCGCCCGAACACCGAGCTCGCAGAGTCGAACGAGATCGGGAACGCTGCCCCGGTAACAACGTTTTGCTGAATTGTTCGTGATAAGCAAGACTTAGCCGATAATTTTTTTTTGCACTAACTCTTTCTAATGCGCTCCTCGAGCAGGCAGGTAGAATTAAAGCGACAGTTCACTGCGTGAAACGACCACGTAATTCATATGTAGACACGTGCGAGCCTTTACTTGCGCAAAGACTCTTCAAATAAAGCCTGCAAGTAATCTGAGATCCATTCAGCATACCGTTTTAGGGATTCCGCGGGTACTTCATCAGGCCACAATTTTCATCGGATCTAGAGTTGGCAGGTACTGAAAAACGCGCTGACTATTTATGCGAAGCTCATGCATTGAATACGGCAAGGTGGACACTAAATATCCATTTTTATTGTAAATATTATCCCTGCTGAACACCGATTGAAAAAAATGAATAAACATCTTCCCAATATTCCTTTTTCCGGCAATGGCTTCATTTCCATCCATTATCTGTTCTATTGTCTTCTTACTATCCGAAAATATTCCCAGAACGTTTTCGGCAAGCATTTTAGACATCGTTTAGTTGACGAACGTTTTTTTCAAACCTGGTAGCGCAGTTTGGGAACCATATGTAACAGGTGTTTTAGCATCATTAACATCATCAGCCTGACTACGCCCAATGCAGGGCAAAGGGCTCTGCCATGTCTCTTCAACTGAACCCGTCATTTGCCAGCTGCGGCCACCGTATCCCTGCAGACTTCGTAATCCCATCCGACCACCTAACTTTCTGCTGCTCCCTCCTACGCTTGCCTTCTTGGAATTCACACGCCGCCGCGGTGGCTGATTGGTTATGGCGCTCGGCTGCTGGCCCGAAAGACGCGGGTTCGATCCCGGCCGCGGCGGTCGAATTTCGATGGAGGCAAAATTCTAGAGGCCCGTGTACTGTGCGATGTCAGTGCACGTTAAAAAACCCCAGGTGGTAGAAATTTCCGGAGCCCTTCACTACGGCGTCTCTCATAGCCTGAGTCGCTTTGGGACATTAAACCCCCCTAAACCATTGAAATTCACTCCGCTACCCTTAAGGGCTAGCGGTTATCTTGTCTTCGCATTACATGCCCTGCCTGGGCCCATTTCTTCGTCTTGATTTCAGCAAACACTTAGAAATTTTTTGAATAGGCTATTGGAGAAAAAAAGAAAAACTCTTCAGAAGGAAGCTTTTAGTTGCGGCGGACGTCACTAAATGTGAAAGACATGCTTATTAGTTGCTGCATAGTTACAATTTAGTTTTTAACTTTTTATTTAGCGATGTTTGGAGGTTTTTATCAATAGTGGTTTTGTAGCCGTGGAGACGACGATGCTGTATTAGTTTTTAAAGCAAAGAAAGGTCGTTTTAAAAACACTTGCAGCGCGATAAAGTCTAGTGTTTTTTTCCCGCACCAAACCGAAAGAGCGCATCATGAACGCCGGAAGCCTAGAAGAAGCGCAACATCCGCTAGTGACATGTTGGATTCGATTACAACACGTTTATTTCGTCAGAAAAGGCAAAATGCAATTTATCCATGCTAGGTGGGTATCAATCCACCGCAGACAGCGGTCTGAATAGCCCATTCAATGGCCCGGGTTTGAACGCCCATTTATGAGCTGACCAACACGGACGGCCTCACATTGCTCGAGATTAGGAAATTGTATTAGAGATTCCGATGGCATCTCATCTTTACGGTTCCGCAGTTTTTCCGAATTTTTCAGGTGTCGTAATCACCGGGATAGAATGTTGATCGTAAAGGAGTCATGAAGAATCTTGTCTGGAGTCGCCTCCAGGTGGTCTCCTGCTCCTTATCTAAGTTTTTGCCCTGAGGGGAGAAGATCCGCCTTTCTAGTTTAAAATGATTAGTAATGCCGTGATACGGTGCTAGGCCGTCCTTCGAGAAACTCTAATTAACTCCCGCGTCCGCTGCTTGGCTGACGAATGCTCGAGCTTTGATGTGTGCGCTTCGTTACCAAGATTCCTCGAGTGAGCCGGCACCCGTATCAACTCAATAATTCTAAGTTTTTTGTTTCACCCAATATGTTCATTGCTATCTGTCAAATTTTGCCCCTCTTATAATTATGTGTTTTATTATTGTTTCTTTTTGGAGCATTAAAACGTCACTTCTGTAAGAAGTATTCGTCCATTGTAAGCAAAAGCACGGTATATCCTTTTCTTCCAAGCCTCTTCCTGGAAATGTGGCGGCATTTTATTACACATCTCACACCTATCGCAGTGTCTCTACCGGCACTACTGACCTCCTAGTGCTCTTGCTTTTCCAGAAACAGTACTATGAAACTAGCTTGTTTTTAATCGTATTTATAGGAATGGATTTCTAGAAGCTTTCTGTGGCTAGCACGCTCCAACCTCAACTCTGAGCAAGCTGGGAATTGCAAATCAGACGGATACATTTTTTCAGAGCTCAACGCTGTATAGGCTAAACATGAATATACTTATATCACAGCCACCTGAGGTGTCATGTTTAAAACACAACTTCCGGATATGTGGCCATGAGGAGGCCAATGCTGCTGGAACGATGATCTATCAGTCACTTTAGAACTAAACTGCTCTGTCATAGAGAAGTGCCGACAGGATGCGGTTGTTTCTTGCTGTAACATCTCCAAAGATTTATATACTTCTTTATTTGATATCTAAGTGTGCGCTATAATTTAGAGTGAGCAACAAGCAGTGATGGTCAGTTTATTGCGGCTTTGTATCGCATGCGCAAACATAGTTCGCAGTTTTTTTTTCTGCGGGTTCGACCATGTAGATTCAAGCCCGTTCAGACCAATGGACTAGGCAGGTTGGCCATCTTTAGCAAGGCGCGCATGGCACCCATTGCAACATTAGCATCCATGGGCAGCACATCGCCTCCTAAGCAGTGCTTTTTTGAAAGAGAAAACAGAAAGGCGGTAACATTAAGGTCTTTAAATTCAGCCTGTACCGCAAAAACACGCACTTTTGCCCTATTATTCGTTCAGAAGGGTAAAAGAGTTGCAAATAAGTGCTTATAAGTTTGCTAAAGCCTCATCAAGCAACAGTTACCTAAAACGCAAAAGTAACAGAGGAAGAGTTTTTTGGCGTGGCTTTGGTACCCCTCTACTTCTTTCCCCCTACTGTATCAGGAGTTCGCACTGACTGGTATATGAAACATGCAAAAGATTCTTCAATAGGTGGAAGCAGCCGGGCATTCTGTCAAAAGAAGGAAAGAATATTTTTAAGAGCGTTAGCTCGTATTCATCACGTTTCTCGATTTCTTGAGGTCAGATACCACCTCCCTTCAGCGTGAAATTATCCAAGTACGAGGAATTCAAGATGGTGGCCTCCATATAAAATCATTATAGCAACACGATTGGTGATTGATTGGTGATGTCACTGATTTTGTGACGTCATAATAATTCACTAGTCACCTATGTCTAATCGCTTGTAACTCGGTAATTAAAGAGATCATCATAAAACGAATTAGATATTTGGTATCCGCTCGATCAGTAGAACGCCTTAGACACCAATATTAAATAATGAAATTAATATTTACTTTTTATTAAGCTTAAATTTATTTTCTCATAATTGACTAACCGATGACTTCATGATATAACTAATAGCATATTCGTAACGGGCTCAATGAGTAGAACCTGTTAGATACCAATATCGACTAATTAGGTTAATATTTAGTTATGGTTAGGCTGAACATCGCAGCCTTGACATCAGCACTCGGCAGCTCACAATTTCACAACTCATGGCGACCCGCCACCTACCGCCTTGAAGTAAAAAAAATGGCTCTGCAAAGAATGAAATACCTTTTTGTTCAAAAATTGTTTAAAAATATTCCACCTCATGGCTGTAAGCGCGCGCTCGCCGTGAGGTATGGATAAGTTTGGTTTATGGTTTATGGGGGTTTAACGTCCCAAAGCGACTGAGGCTGTGAGAGACGCCGTAGTGAAGGGCTCCAGAAATTTCGACCACCTGGGGTTCTTTAACGTGCACTGACATCGCACAGCACACGGGCCTCTAGAATTTCGCCTCCCTCGAAATTCGACCGCCGCGGCCGGGATCGAACCCGCGTATTTTGGGCCAGCAGCCGAGCGCCATAACCACTCAGCCACCGCGGCGGCCGGTATGGATAAGTATCCTAACCACGTGGTAATAGATCGCATGGACGAAAGATTTCGCTGCCAAACAGCTAACACTCGTTACTTCAACCTCTTCCAGACGGTGACGGCATATTTTTGTCCTGTGGGTCCGCACAGCCAGAGAAGTGGTTGCAGGAATGTGTAGACAAATAGCGTGGGTTTTTCTGTCGCCTAGGAACTGCTAGTATCTGCAATCCTCGTCTGGAGTTTATAACGAAATTATTTGCTGCATTTGCAGCGTTTAGTGTGGTGCTGAAATATCCCATACATGCCCCGGCATCATCCTTATATGAAATAAAAACGTAATAAACACACTAAGACCGCTAGAAATCATGGCCACTACACGCATACAAGTAGACATTAAAGGATAGCTTTTGGGGGAACGTGTAGAGGTAACCACCCCCAAAGAGGGCCAACCAGAGCGAATAAAAGTGCGTTAGCAATAGTTCAGACGGTGAATGCAAAAATCGACCAATGAAACGCTGATGCCTCTCCTCTACGAAGAAAAACAGATTTAACTGCTCCTCAAAAAATGAAACTGCCGTGATCAGTTATCACATATATGATCGAAGAACAGCTAGCGGCATCGGGAGCTCTTCTTATGCCTCCTCTCCTGAGAGCATTGTCTGATACAGCTCGGCAAGAAATGGCTGTTCCCAGCTGCCGTTTCCAGTATATAGGTCTGCATACAAAATTTTATCTCTCACGGCCTGCCTCACAGGCAACCACAATCCTAAGTTGATCTGATATTCTGATAACTGATGTGGTATGTCCGCATTTATTTAGCTTATCTCAGTGGAAGCTCTTCCTAATGTACGTAGCTTTTGTAGGCATTCTTTCCATGAGAGAGGCCCAGTAATGGCAATTTCTTCAATTTTTTTCTTAAGGAGAACTTTCTTGATTTATTTTATTATCTCAACAGAAAAAACTATAAAACTGACTTCCTTATTGCTTCCGTGAGAAACTGCGTTAGCATTTTCGATTAAACGTCTACAAAAAGCTTTCTTAGTTGGGAATAGATAGGATTCGTAATTATTCATGCGTCACTATAGTATATTCAAAGACAAAAAGTGTTACCTTCGTGTATCATCCGAGCATTCCGTGTGTAAAGAGCCATCTTTGCAACGATTCGTTTTGCTATCGTAACACGAATGCCTCATCTTGATTTGCAGCATGTTCACTATCATGTGACACGGACCCATTTCTCGTGCTGCTACTATATCTTTTTTATCGAATTTCCCTATCATCACGAATAAATGTTGTCGAAAGTCCACAGTTATTGGGGCTTCCGTTGATAAGGTTTGCTTTATTAACTGAAACGTGCTTTGTTTTTGCGAAAACATTGGAGAATAGAATCTTTGAACATGAAACGTATGCGATGTCTGTCTCCAACTGTGACTGCGCTTGCAGAAATATTTAGGATGCGAATTGCTGTTGTCACTCATTTACGCTGCATTAATCTCGTTCTTGCACCATATACGAAATAATACTTGCATGTGTAATCCTTTATCAAGAGACACAGGTTTTTTGCCTGTTATCGATCACCTGAAACTGCTTTGACATCCAGCATTCGATGAAATGACTGCGTTCGATGACAAGACTACGAAAAATTTCGACTTCTAGAATGGGGATACATTTTTCATTTGGAAAACCTCGTTGAGAATTCAAGCCAAATATTCTTTGTCTCTTGTCATAATTTGGCCGAACAATAACACATTTTACACCGACTGCGTCCTCAAGCACTAGTGCCTTTATGTTTGTTTCGAGAAATCTAGTAATAAACTGACTACTTTTTTTCTGGTCAAGGTTCTCACTGTTGCCTTAACAACGCTCTTCATGTAAGCGTGCGGCACTAAATTAAGATACGAAATAAGTAGCCCAGTTTAGATTAAATCCTCAAAGTCTTCATAAAAAAGAAAAATACAATATTCATACTTTAATTGCACACTTTAACCCAGCTCCTGTTATTCCGAAGCTCCGCATTTAATACCTAAACACTGTGTTCCAGGGAAGCTCGCCCCTAATAGACCAGCCGGTCTATTGGCACACCGAGAGATGAGCATGAGGACGCCTTCCTGGGACCGATAGGCGCCAGAGGTTTCGCAAACAGCAGCCCTAGCTCTCTAACAACAACACATCATTTAGTAGCTTTTTTTTTGTTTTTGATATGGTGTACGTCGTTTTACTAAATAAACGTTATGAGCCGGATTACTAGAGTTTCACGTTCCGAAAATTTTTCCTCTAAGAGAAAAACATTTTTATACTTCGGTTATTTTCACTTTAAAAGATACAACGCATATCATGTTGCGCAGAACTTTTTGTGACATTAAATGATTCACCAGAAACAGAGCTATAATTACACGCATACATACTTACGAATAATGATTCCATGAGAGAACTGAACTCTGCTTCTGTAAAAGGGAACATTTCCTGAAAAGGGGGAATGTTTTCATTTCAATAGGCATGGCAGAAAACTTCGCCAAGATACAATGCTACGAGCTTCCTGCGTACGCCGACATGAATACAAAAAAATTGCAAGATCCACAATGCGCACATAATTTTCATGTTTCGTATCTCGTCCTGCATTTAAGCTCATTCATTTTTGGTCGGTGCATAAATTTGCCAAGCAATAAGCTATCTTCACCAAAATGCGTCAACAATTAAGCACAGGCGTATGTACTCTGAGTTTGATAAATCTAGCCCATTCCTCCTTCTTTCCTTCTTGGTCATTGGTATCACTATTTCATTCAAGTTGCCGCGCCGCAGAGGGGGAGGGGTGGGGGGGCATCGGGCAGCATACACTTAACAGCCGTAGGTCGTAGGTTGGGCCCCCTTGGCTCTGTTTGTTGGCTTTTTAGTCGGGCTCGCTCGAGCAGCCACCGTCCGGGCGCTGCCCGAGTGGTTGTAGTTCAAAACACACGCGGACGAGGCCTTGCGAGGTCCCGTTCGAACCGCAAAACGAAGCCGACACGCTGACCCCTGCTGTTTAGGAGGGGTAGCACATAAGCTACTGCTTTCCACGACCAATCAACGAAGTGACTGACCAGATGCAGCAGCGACGAGCGGCGAAGGGTGGGAGAGCGGCTAGGGTGGTCAGCGCGGTTCCGATTGTTAGTTCGCATTCCCTTCGTTTTCGCTGGCGTTTTTCTTGTTTGGGTCTGTGTGCCGCAGCTACTGACGGAAATGCGGAATGTCTTCATAGAATTGGTGGGGTGCATGCGACTAGACACCCTCGTGGGAACACGCTTGCTATTGGCTCCTTCAGTCTGTACGCAACTGTCCTGATTGGCTCTCACAAGATACATTCGAACTTGTTAAAGAAATGCTCCTCAGTACGCTGAGGAACGTTTTTGAGAGCTCCTTTAGGCACGAACTAGATGAGAGAGAGCAGATCAATTCTCGGTATTCGGGGAGATATTCGGGGAGGGATCCGAATCTGATTCGAACACATGCGATTCTTTTTCCTTCACGGGCGTTATTTCACTCTCCACTCCCAGAAAATACAGACACAGTGGACGGCACTGGCCTCAATGCTTGAGATTAAGGGGCCTCAGAACGACTGCAGTGTGACCTTGTTAATTGAGCAGAGATCGTTTGCATAAGGTGAAATTATTGCGGCCATGCCAATTTGGTATGCTCATAGAGGCTCGAAGGGAGAACCGGTCGAAGCATTCGACGTGTTTCATGAAGCATCCCGTTTTAACACGTTAGCATTTACGTTGTCTTGCAAAAGCCATCTAGTTTCTCCACAGCGACACTCCCTGATTGGCTAAGATTGTCGTGATGTCACCAAAAACACCGACTTATAAATTCTCTTGACTAGAATGCTCGACGTACACCTACCTTCACTTGGAATGTCGTATAGGATTAGACTAACCTGATCCACTCTTAAGAGTTAATCCACCAACTAATCTCAACTAATTCACCCACTAATCCCCCTTAATTTATTTGGCAGTTTGGGCCTCTTCAAATTTTTTGGTGAGTCCTTTCAGATATTTGAGAGTTGGTGAAGTACCTAATAATATTGCGTTTTCTTCTCTAGGATTGTGGTGAAGGAGCCGACAAGTTTTGTTTTTGTTTTTTTTCAGGAAAAAGTCATTATCTGAGAGGACTTCCTTGACAATCTGGCATCTTCGCTGCAGTGCCGGCTCACAGAACAGGAGTCGAGACTAACGATAATATTTGAGAAGCGGCTGTACTTACGGGTTTGAGCGAATTATACAATACTGCGCCATCGAATAGGCAGCTTCGCACGGTCTCCCTGAAGGCAGTCCCGTTCTGGGGAAGAAAATTCTTGCTTAAAGACAAAGGCTCACGTCATGTAATTGAGACTGACTGAGTGTTAAAACAAGTTGCAGTTAATGATCTGTAAGCAAAATAATACCTACCAAGTGAAGATACTATAATGCCACTTCAGCGAATAGTTACAGAAAAATTTTGGTCGAAAAAAAAATCGGTCAATAAATATTCTTGATACTAATATTCTAGTTAGGATGAACGCAAGTCCCTCAAATTAAGTGCTAAACGGCTTAAAACGTCTGTTTCATGCAGTTCCTATTGTCAAGTGAAAGTTTCGACCTTCTGAAACGTTTTTAATGGCGCACATAAGAAAAGCCTCGATTTATACATTTTAGTCCGAAAGCACAACTTAACGCGGTCCCAACCAAGAATCTTTTGCGACACTTCGGAGTAACTCGTGTAAGCTCAGGTTGGTTCGGAGGAGCGTCGCGCCAGCTGTAGCCAATGGGAGGGGTGAACTTGACGGTGACCTTGGCCAAACTTAGCATGGAAACAGCCCATGCAGATTTAAAATAAATGTTGCCGCGCCTCGGTTTCGAACCTAAGCTGGGTTTCAAATCAGCGTCATGGCCACTCCACAAGAGCACTTTGGAATAGCCGCAGCCGATCACGCCTAATGTTAAACTGCAACACTCTCGCGCTGTGCAATTCCCATCGTCGTATCCTTAATTTTCATCTGTGGCGCGAACGCAGCTTAACAGCTTAACCTCGATCAAAGCAGAACCTGAGCCTAACATTGTCGCCAGACATGCTGACGATACAACAAAGCAAAACCATGAGCCGACCAGGCTAAACACATGCTCTTGAACGTCTGCTCTGTTTAGCTGCGTTAAAACCGTACCAGTTTTAGGAAGGGGTGGGGGAGATTCTTTGCTGCTTCTGTGTGTCTCCGAAATTCAGCATTAGGATATCATGTTCACGACACTTTACTAGGGAGTTCGAAAGGAGAACAAGGAGGATGGGTGCTTGTTGAAGTAGCTAGAGAAAAAGTTATCACTCCAGTTGTGTTGAGGCCGGAAGAATAGAAACATCACCCGAATAAAGCAGAGCCTGAGCTAAAAATACGCTGTAGAGTTACAAGTCAGCACCATAATCGTCAGCCTGACTGCGCCCACTGCGGAGAAAAGACCTCTCCAATGTCTCTTCAATTGACCCTGTCCATTGCCAAACGCGGCCACCGTATCCCCGCAAACTTCTTAATCTTATCCGCCAAGCTAACTATCTTGCCCCACCTGCTACGTTTACCTTCTATTCGAATCCACTCCGTTTCCCCTAAAGGCCAGCGGTTATCTTGCATTCGCATTACACGCCCTGCCCAAGCCCATTTCATTCTTTTGATATTGATTAGGATGTCACCGACACGCGTTTGTTCCCTCAGCCACTCTGTCCGCTTCCGGTCTCTTAACGTTACACCAATCATGTTTCTTTCCACACCCCTCTGGGTTGTCCTTAATTTTAGCTGAAGCCATTTCGTTACCCTCCACGTTTCTGCCCGTAGGTGAGTAGAGGTAAGATACAGCTGTTGCACATTTATCTCTTGAGGAATGCTGGTAAACTGCCATTCATGATCTTAGAGAACCTGCCTTATGCTCTTAACCCCATTCTTATTATTCTAGTTATTTCTCTCGTCGTCCGGATCAGCGGTCGCTACCTACCCTAAGTAGACGTACTCCATTACAACGTCCAGAACCTCGTTACCAATTGTGAACTGCGGTTCCTTTGCGAGGCTGTTGAACTTTACTTTGGTTTTCGGCATGTTAATTTTTAGACCCACCGTTCTGCTCTGCCTCTCTAACCCACTGATCATGCTTTCCTTTGATCGCCTAGCTGAGTGACTTCAGAAGGCAATGTCATCAGCGAATTGCAAATTACTTAGGTATTCATCATTAACTCATAGTCCCAACTTTTACCAATCCAGCCTCGGAACAACTCCAATAAACAGGCGGTGAATAGCATTGGCGAGACCTTGTTTCCCTGTCTGACACATTTCCTTATTGGAATTTTATTGCTTACTTTATGTATGACTATGGTAGTTGCGCTGTCGTTATACATAACTCCCAGTATTTTCACATGAGCACTCTTCGACACTCTGATTCTGCAATACCTGCACGACTGGTCAGTTTTTCACTGAGTCAAATGCTTTCTCGCAATGAATGAAAGCTGCACATAGAGGTTGGTTATATTCTGCAAATTTTACAATCCCCAGTTGATAGTGTGAATATGATCTGTTGTCGAGTACCCTTTACGAAAGCCTGCCTTATCATTTGGTTGATTGAAGTGCGAGGTTGCCCTGACTTTATAAGCGATTACCTTAGCAAATACCTTGTAGGAAACGCACAATAAGCTGATCGGTCTGCAATTTTTAAAGTCCTTGACATGCCCTTTCTTATGGATTAAGATAACTTTTGCGTTCTTCCAAGCTTCTGGTACACTTGAGGTCATAAGGCTTTGCGTATACACGGTGGCTAGTGTTTATATCAGAATCTCCCCTCCATCATTTAAAAGATCTGCTGTGTCCTGATCCTCGCCAGCTGCTTCCGCCCTTTGCATTGCTCCTAAGGCTTTGTTCATATTTCGTTGCTGGCAGGATGTCCCATTGCTGTGTGCTACTAGCTCCCTCCTTAAGATCCTGATTGCATTCGTTGGTGTATAGATTTGTGTAGAACTTTTTGGCGACTTTAACAACATTACCCATATTGCTAACTATATTTCCTTCTTCGTCTCTTAACGCATAACCTTGTTTTTACCTATGCCTATTTTCCTGTTCACCGGTTTTAGGCTACCTCCATTCTTTAGAGCACACTCTATTTTATACATGCTAAACTTCCTAAAGTCTGTTATCATGCGCTTGTTGATGAGCTTTGATAGCTCTGACATTTCTATTATGTCTGTAGGGTCAGACGCTTTCATGTTTTGGCATTTCTTAATCAGATCTTTTGTGTAGTGAGATAGACTGCCAGTATCCTGTCGAACCATCCTACCGCATACTTCTACTGCTCACTCCGGAATGATAGCGGGCTGATTATCATTCATTGCTTGAACATTAATATTGTCCTACTCAGTTAAAGCTGAATATCCGTTATGCAGCGTTATTCTGAATGCCTCTACTTTCTCTCTTACCGCTAAATCGTTAATAGACTTCCATTCACAGCCGTCCTCCGGCGCTTGTCTTGCCTTTTTCTCGGCTTTGTTGCGTGTTCACCCACCATGAATTCTTCCATTCCCTCTTCAAGACTAAGCTAATTCGACACCTTACCAATCTGTGGTTGCTACAATCCACCTTTCCGAGGGCCTCCACATTCTGCACGATATCAGGGTGAGCCCATGGCATGAACTTTATTTCATTTTAGTCTCATCATGGCGGCTCTTCCATGTCCACTCCCTGTTACTCGATCCCGGAAGAAGGTGTTCTAACTCCCCCCCTGCTATTTCTTGAGTCTATGGCATTGTCGCCTACCGCCTGGTCGCCGGCCTGTTTCTTGCCTACCTTCACATTGAAGTCACCCATCAGTAAAACATGCGGTGATTTTACAATGTTTATTGCAGATTCCACGTCTTCATAGAAGCTTTAAATAATGTTGTCATCAAGGCTGGATATAAGCGGCGTAAGCCGGCACCACGTTCAGTTTGTTTCTCTTATTAAGCCTAATTGCGATAGGTGCCACCCTCTCGTTAATATTATGTAATTCCTTAATGTTGCCAGCTATATTGAACGGTACGACGAAACAGCGCTGAAAGACGGGACAGGAGGTAAGAGGAGACAGACACATGCGCTGGACAGACACTCAGCCCTCTCCTTGCCAGCTATATCTTCACTGATGAGGAATCCCACGCCTAGCTCTCGTCTGTCCACTAATATAACGTTAGCACAGTAGCTGCCCGCCCCTTAGTACTGTATACGCCTCATCTCTCCTTCTCCTTCTAATCTCAATTAGCCCTATGACATTTTATTTAATACCCGCTAGTTCCTCGAAGCAGCACTGCTAGGCTAGCCCCCCTGTCTAAGGTTCTAGCGTTAAACGTTGCAGGTTCAGTTTCCAATGGAGGCCTGTGCGGAGACAGATTGTGCATCATCAGCTTGTATACTTTTAACATGCGTTGGTAGAGAACCAGACGAGTGTTAAAGGTACAAGCTGATAAATTGAATTTTTTTTAAAGGCACTGCTGCCCTGTGTTCCGCCGACAATGGTCCGGAAGACGTGTAAGCGTGCGAAAGGCGGATGATCCGCACTGTGGACAAGTGATGGATCTCGTGTGAGGTCCGACGCGTTCCGCAACACTCTTCGGCCGCTTTTATTCGTGGCCGCCGGGCAGTTCTTCACTGTGAGAAGTGCTTTCAGAAAAGCAGCGAGGTCACTACTGCCATGAATGAATCGGACTTGCCCCGTGAGTTGCAGGGGAATGTTCGCCGCCGATTCTGCGGACACCATGGGGAAAGCTAACGACAGGGTGTCCCCTTGTTGCTCTCCGCCCTATTCGGTAGCAGCGCGCTTTCACGTGAGTGGGTCAAGGTGGATAATAAAATTCTTCAGCGCGGTGTTAACTTATGATCTCGCGTATGTACAAGAATAGCAGGGTGCCAGTTGCGCAGGCGACGTAGCAGATGGGGACGCGTTCCTGCGACACACCGACATTCAGATAGGCCACACCCAAACTCGAGCATGTCTCCTCGCTGTGAAAGACTGCTTAAGAGTGGCGCTAAGCACGCTATAAGAGCGGTTGCCCTGCAGGATGACCGCTCGCTGCTGCGTCAGAGCCGAGGCTCAGTGCTACCATAGTTTGCAGAGTGTTGTAAACAAACTTTTTCGACTGATTCTTGTGGTTTCGAACCTTGGTAGGTTGATTGTGCGGTCTCTTCGAACTTACCCTTCCATCTATTTTTTTGCATTCGGTTATCAGCACCTTTCAGCCGTTGAAATGCGCATAGATTTAACGACACCCATCCTTCACTACTGTATAAACCGGAAGTTATAATTAAGCAATCCAAGCGAGATGGTAGAAGGCACGTATTAATTTTATTCGGACCTATATTCGGAATGACTCCGTTAATCTTCTCGGCTATATTCTAATCGCGAGAATGTAGCGAAGTACACATATCCTCAAGTGGAAGTAACCCAGTCCAATATACTGAGGTTTATTGTCTATGTTCGAATTATTTTTCCTATCTTGAGACACAGCGGAAAATTTCGACTTTACCGGCGGAGATTCGGCTTTCTCGTTCTTAAAATAAATAATTGTGGCAAACTATAATTACATATAATTACGTATACGATATATACAACAGTTTTTTCTGATATTAGCCGAAGTAGAAAAATCCTAATACTCTTTTTCTGCAACCATTTTGTTTCAAAAATATTGGTAGTTTACTGCGTGTCGATTCAGAGTACTTCTTTCGTTTCGCTGGCATTTTTTAAGACTGTATATTGCAGCGTATCGGCAAATATTTCCCTAAGGTTCCATGTGTCAATAGGAGCCGTAGGTGTTACAGTTGCTAATAACAGCTATAAAAGTGATGAGAAATGAGACTTTACCTTTATCTTCTCGTCCTCATAATATATGTAGCACATTCTCACTCCAAGGCAAAATTTTTCTCCAAGCTGCGGAATATCGATTTAAAAACATACGAAAATAAATACCTGTTTTGGGTACTTTCCCGAAGAAAACTCTATTTTTTTTACCACGGTATCACATGCCCATGAAGTTTTCAGCATTAATTTGATTGGCAATATTGTGACGCCGAAATGATTAGCACTGTTCCGGACGATGAAGAGCAGCACGATAGAATGCATTAATAAGCGACACAACGGGCATACCTTCGTCCCTTCTAGATTTACTTTTTCGTGTTCTGTTCAGACCCGCACCTTCCCATATCATCGTTAGAGAAAAGGAAAAGCTTGCTTTGTCAGCGGCAACAAAAACACATTTCTCATGTTCGGCTGTTCCTATGAATGTACACAAAATCCGCAGCCGTTGAATCCACATTTCTAC